>PVKE010034342.1:0-17445 GCA_004027555.1 Craseonycteris thonglongyai
GCTCATCCGCTCCCTCTCTCTTCATTCCACAAAAGTTTCCTGATCACCCCAACCTGTCAGGCCGCTCAAAGGGCCTCTGGGGAGCTTCCCAGGGCTTGGGTGTAAGTGGCCACTTCACTCCGCCGCTCACTTGAACGGAACCGCTAATCTCTTCCCAGAAATCCTGGCTGAAGCCGAGGCTGACCTCGCCAAGTTAAGGCCGGGGCCGGGGCCTTGTCCCGCGGAGCAGACGAGGCCCCCCGGGCTCCGCGGATGGCCCAGGCGTTGCGACTCGTAGGCAGGCTTATTGGCTGCATTCATCGTCCCACACCATCAAGGCAGGGACAGGGCTTCTAACCACCACCACTTTGCTTACATGGGGTTGTGCATAGGCTCCAGGCGTGGAGCCAGGGCTGGGGGCTCCCTGTGTGTGTGCCCCAGCTTTTCCAAGAGCATCTGGCCCTAAATAAGCAGTCCCACTAGAACCTGTGGTGCCATCTGTTTTGCAAACTGTGGTCCCCTCCTCATAGGTTCTTTCACCGACGAGCCCACTGAGCCTCCTCCACGTACCAGGCACGGTGTTAGGTGCGGAGGAGGCGAAGATGAGGAAGACAGGGTTCTTGTGCCTGGGGGGTCCTGGACTAGCGGAAGATCCGGAGCAAAGCGGGGGTGTGCACCCAGCTTCTGAAGGCCCGAGGGCACATGGGGTGGGAGGCAGAGGCAGACAGAGGACATGTGACCTGGGCCTTGGAGGGTACATAAGAGTTTGCCAGGACAGCCGCACACTAAATGGACCGCTGGAAGCCGAGCGCGGCACCGTAAATATTTAGTCACAGCTTCTCCTGGAAACTGCTGGTGTTCGTTGAAGCTGTGACATGCTGGGAGCTGCTGGGAAAATCAGTCTCTCCATTTGACTTCCTTTGTTACCTGCTTATGGCTCAGGGCCCAAGGAGACGGAGCAGCCAGCTTCGTAAAGGAATCGGGAGGTTAAACTCCACGTAGGTGCCCTCACGTTTTCTAAGCAGATAACAAAGCCCCGAGGAACGGTTGTGTGTCTCTGCAGGGGCCGCAGGGCATTGCTCTGAGGGTCTCAGAAATCGGTGCCTCGTTCCGGCGGGAGCCCCTGGCTGAGGCGCTGGGCTCATTCTTGGAGAGTGTGTTTTCTTCCCCGGGAACATTAGTCATGAAGCAGTAATTTACCTCAGGAACTGCAGCCGGTGCGATGGTGCTGATGTGTGGGTCTCGTGGCAAAACATACCGTTCATCACCGGCAAGAAAACCCGCCGGGAGAGATTCCATCAAAGCCTGATGCTGCAGCCTGGGGTCCTGCTCTGTTCTCCAAGTGGGGGGACGGGACGGAGGCAGAGACTTAGTGGGGGCCAGGCAGCAGAGAGACAGAGGTGATGGCCGTGGGAAGAGACCGAAAGAGGGGGAGAACGAGACGCAGAGATGCATCCCTTGCGTGCCTGGCTTTGTTCTCTCCTTGGGACATTGGTTTTGACATGGGGCCCCCTGGCCTGGTGGAAATCTGCTTCGTACGCCCTGGCGGCGTTCTTCCTCCCTCCTTTCCACCGTCAGGAGGTACTTACCCTGCCCCAAACCCTGTGAGAGGGACCCATGATGTGCCCACTCTTGTGCACGTGGCTCTCGGTGTGCCGGGCAGTTGGTGACGGGCTTGGATGAGTAACTGCTCACACCCCTGACAGGCTCGCTGTTTCAGGTCCTTTCACTGGTTTCTGTGGGTTCATTCATGCATTGATTGGCTCTTCTCATTCCAGCAACAACCCTGTGAGACAGGTGTTATTATGTCTCTGTTTTACACGTAAAAATCGATGCCCAGCAAGGTTAGGCAACTTGCCAAGGATGCACAGCTCCCAAGCCCCCAGTGGGACACCCCTTGTAGCCGGGGGGTGGCTTTGAACTAGGCCTCCAAGGACCACCTGAGGAAGAGCATGAGTGGGGGTGAGTGTGCTCCAGACCATGCCGCCCACACACCTGCCCCGGGCTCCTCCCCCAGCCTGGTCCTCCCAGGCCGTGGGGACAGAGGGACCGTCTGCCAGGTGCCTCTATGGGGCTGTCACACACTATTCCCACGGTCCTGCGGCCACTCAGAAAGGCTAAGTAACTGCTCCAAAGCGTAAGGGTCAGATGGGGCCCAGGTCTGTCTGGTCCCATAGGAAGTCCGTGCCCTGGGGCGTGGCCAGCAGAGAAGAGCACCCCAGCATTGTTGCACAAAGCGAGGGGCGGATGGACCCAGGAACCCTCAGCAGCCAGCCCGGCTGCCTGCCCTGCACCCCTGTGGATGCCCCCCATGCACTCCTCCGCCTGACCACGCTCAGAGGTTCCCACCTGCACTGGGCACTCAACCCGCAAACCCGAGCTGCGTGTCCCCATTTAATAGTGATGCTGTCCCCATGCGAAGCACCTCCTGCTCCTAACGCGTGCCCTCGCCATCCATCTGGGAACTCTGTGCATCCTGAGGGGCGGCCAGTGGGATGGGCAGGCATGCCGGGCACACGTGAGCCCGGGGGAGGGGGTGTGAGTAGGGATAGCCCAGGCAGTGAGAGCCACACGGCACACACACGCACGCACACGCACGCACACACACACAGCCGGGCCGAGCCCAGCGCCATACGATGCAGACTGTCTTGTTACTTTGTGGTGTTTCCTTCTCTTCCTCATCGACGTGTGAGCTGTGTGACGGGCCTCCTGTGGTGCTGAGGTCGCGGGAGGTGGTGAGGAGGGCCAGTCCCTGACCCGGGATGGATGCACGGGAGGGAGTGGACCCTGTGGGGCTCAGTGCGGGCAGAATTCTGTCCTGATTGGCTTCCTGCCGTGGCTGGTGGTGCGTCTCCGCCAAGGAGAGCCCTGGGAAGAGGGTGCGTGCCTCCTGCCTCTTGGTTAGATCGCCCCGTGCTGAGACCGTGTAGAACCAGGGCGCTCTTTCTCCCAAACCTCAGGACCTCCCCTCCCCACAAGGCGCGTGCAGGATAGTCTCACGTACTCGTGTTGTTTCCACCTGCCGTTTAGAGAAGCACATCAAGACATGTGTTTCTCCCCCACACAATCCCATCCCCCAACAGTCATAAGAACCAAACTGTCTTCCTGTTATGAAACAGCAGCCCATTCGTGAGGCTTAGAAGTGTGTTGTGCTTGCTGGGATTTTGGGAAAGCCTCAGGGGGCCGGCTAGCCCTGCCTGCCCCCAGGTCCACAACCCCAGGGCTTCTGCCCCTGGAGGGAGGTGGCTGTGACCGTGAGCAGCAACACCTGCCCACCATCTTCCCCCCAAACCTCCTGTCCTTTCACGGTTCAAACACAGGACACCTCGCGGCGGCTGCTTGCTATGTGCGCCCCGATGAGCTGAGCCTCCCCCCGGGCTCCAGGGACTTGCTGGAAGAAAGAAGAGTGTTGTTCCAGTTTCTGGCTGAACGTGGCCTTGGTTGCCACGATCCTGGACCCACTTTATAAGCAGCGGACAGATGTAATGTCAGGTTGTCAGGATCGTGGGGGAGGTCCCACCCTAGTTTTTTCATAGGAAGTATGCCTTCTGCTCTCTTCCGAAGTCCCGGGCGGCCGTCAGTGGCCAGCCAGGGGCTCCAGGCAGCCGTCAGGGCGGCGTCAAGACTCCGAGGCCACCCGGGCGCCCTGGGGCTGTCACAGGAGTCCGTGGGGCTGCCTTCCACCTGGGCTGCCCCACATCTGTTTTCCTGGTGGTCCCTGCAGGCGAGGTACTGTGGCTGGTGGCTAAGCTGAACCAGATGCTCTGCTCCCACCGCCCGCCCCTGCCTGTCTCAGGGCCTGCGTGGCCGCAGCACGGGCACAGGGTTGGCACGGGGGGGGGGGGGCCTTCCTCCTGCCCTCTCCCCCTCTCCCCAGGTGGGGCCTCCCCGCCAGAGCCCTGGGCCACAGAGGGAAGGAGGAGCCCCTTCCCCACACCGTGAACGCACCCTGGCTGGTGGCCTCGCCTGCCTTCCTCCCGGGACCCTGACTTCAGTCTCGTTGTTGCCCTGACGGCACGTGGACCCTCATCTAAGACCCCGAGAAGTTCCCAGGGTCCCTAGGAGCAGGAGCCGAGGGCTAGGGAGGGGTTGTGACTGTCACCTTCCAGGAGAGCCGCGCGTGGTCGGCTGCGAAAGGCCGAAAAATGGAAACAAAACCAAAACTAACATGGGATCTTATCAGACTTTCCTTTGGAAAACAAATCCCATGTGACAGGAAACCAGCCATCTTCCCAGGACGAGGGCCCAGCCCTGTGCACATTCCAGAAGGTTCTCTGGGATCCGATCCTCTTTCCTCCCCTCCCTTCTCATTCTTTCCTTCCTTCCCTTCCTCCATCTCTCCCTCCTTCTCTCTCTCTCTCTTCATTCCCTTGAACTTTCTTAACTGCTTTTCACGACTCACCCCTCAGCATTCTGTCGGTAGATCTCTCCCGGACCCCCGTGTGTGCCCTGCATTTGCTGGGTGCTGGGGATGCGTGGGAATGGGGCGCCCAGACATGCGCCCTGCCTCTTGTTGGCCTCTTGTTGACTGTGTTCCTATTGCATTAACTGCCCTGGAAACCCCGTGTGTGTGGCCACCCCCAGGCACCGTTGCATCCCTGCAATTGAAATGCCACCCTAATTGCCTTCAGATCCCTGGAAGGTTGAGCTCCCAACAGAGGTTCTTGACCAGTCAGTCCCAGGTGTGGGCGTCTCGGACATCTCATTGGTGTTGTGAAAAGAGTCATGTTGGGGGGACTTCCGATGCCCTCTCAAGCCACCTCATGTCTTGAACTGATTTCCTCAGTTGTGTACATCATGCTTCGCCTTATTCGCGTTGTAACCACTATTCTATGACATTAGAAGGTTAGCATTTCTCGTACGGTGACTTATCTTTTGATAATAGCAGTATTAGCTCTTCCGTAGCTTTCAAGAGTTTGCGAAATGCTTTCCTATATGGCAGCGAATTTGATTCTCACAATACCCCGCCTCCTCCATGAACTGGGGTTACCATCCTGCTCTTATGCCGAGTCTTTATTGAGCACTTGCTGAATGCTGGCACTGCGGAGAGACAGCCAGAACAGTCTGTGCTCCCGCGGTGGCCTGGGAGGACCAGGTCCAGGGAGGAGCCTGTGGCAGGTGTGTGAGCGGGCACTCGGGGCCACCAGGTGGGGAGGGCACCTGTGGGAAGGTTGTGTGACAATACACAGAGCTCTTACTGCCTCTGGTCCTGCTCCCCAGAGCGGTCAGGCTGGGGTTCTTGGGGCTTTCACTTCTGTGGAGAGAGACCCCGGGCAGCGTGCAGGCCCCGTGGGCGACAGGACAGGGGAGGAACGCTTCTGCCCGCCCCGCTGTTTCCTTCTTTAGCTGATCCTCCGTTCCTTCGGGAAGGAAAGCCGAGCTGTGGGATGGAAGGCAGCCGAGGCCTTCACAATATGCTCTTGCAGCGTTCTGCCAGTTGGCAGCCTGGCCAGGGGCAGACCAGTCCCGGGCCCTTATCTGCGGATATGGGATCCCATTTCTGCCGCTGGGGAGAGAAGGGGGTCGAGGCAGTGACCGCAGGGCCCTGGCAGACCTTTGTGATCTGCCCTGAAACCTCATGCTGCGTGGGGCCTTCATGCCTCACGCGGTCCTTCCCCTGCCCGCCCCGGGACTGTGTGCACACCTGTGTATTTGTACTTGCGTGTGCATGTGCCTGGGTGCACACGTGCACAGTCTGCATGTATGCTCTTGTATGTGCGGCATGCATGTGTGTCTGTGTGCATGTTGTGCATGTGTGTGCACACACATGTGTCCGTGTGCATAGGCATGTGCGTGTTCCTTAGACGGGAGCCCTCTGAGGACAGGGTGGGTCCCTTCCCTTTCTGTCCCCAGCGCCCAGCCCAGGCCTGGCATTTAATCGGGTGGTCACTAGAGCTTTGGTGACCACCTGTGACCTCCCTTGGGAGCTTCTCACTCCCTCAGGTGCACTGAGCGCTCTTTTCGGGCTCAGTGCAGTCATCGCTTCTGCTGCAGCACACCCCCCCGAGATCTTGTGACGTCCACTTGAGCCGGTCCTGCCTGCCTCCCGCTGGGCTGCCGTCCTCGGGCCCTGCCCCGCACCTGTGCCCCCTGCCGCTGGCCCCCAGCACAGCGCCGGGCACTGGGCTCAAGGTCAGTAGGTGTGTGTTTGGGCCTGGAGGGTGATCTGTTTACTGAGCGTCTGCACCCGTGGCTCCAAATTACATTTCAGAAATCGAATTACAGCGTTTCAGTACTTGCAGGGTTCAGAAAGAGATCATTCGATTATATCTGTTTGGAAGTCATTGCCTCAACTGGCTTCGTTGTCTTAGCCAGCATCTGCCTCCGGGTGGGGACGGACGGCAGAGGAATGCCTCCCAGCTGGGTTCTCCCCGGAGCACGTCCGCTGAGCTGGTGGCCACGGGGAAGCCCGAGGCCTGGGGGCCACGCCCGGCAGGGCCAGACCCGCAGTGCCTGCCACATGCCCGTGCCCCGTGGGGGACCTGCCTGGTGCCCCCTGCCAGCCCCCTCGCCCTGAAGACGCAGCGGCGGGGTGGCGGCTGTGTCGAGGGCTCTTCTCATTCAATCTGGGACAGTCACTAAGGTCTGTGCCCGATTCCCACGCCCCATCTTGCCTGGGAGGGGCTGCACCCTCAGGGCTGATGCTTCACCCAGGCCCCAGCAGCCCTCTCCCCCACCCCTTGGGGAGTTCTGTGTTTTCCTGGCCTCACAGTATCAGGAGAATCACAGAAGCCCCACGATGCCCTTCTTGGCCCCGTAGGAGCCTCTGACTTCCAACCTTCCGAGTCCGTAGCAGTGATGGGCCGGGGGGCTGGGGCCGGGTCAGCGTAGCCACTTGCCCTGTGCACCGTTTGGTTCTGCGTGGGGCCGGCCCAGGGTGTGAACTGGGCGCTGTGCTTCCCTTCCCAGCAACGGGACAGGAAGCTGCGTCCTACTCCTGCCACTTCCAGAAAGAAGTGAGTTTCCCCGAGGACCCTCAGAGGAGTCTCTCGGGCAGAAGACAGCGCTCGGCCCGTGGTGTGGCCCCTTCTCTGTCCCCAGCCGCCGTGCTGTTGACGGGAGGAGGTTAGCTGGACTCCTGCTCAGCAGGGATCGGAGGAGCCAGCGGCTCCATGGCTGGGCCCCGTCTTTGCCTGCCGTGCCCGGGTAACTGCGCTTCTGCCTAGGAAGACGCGGGAGTCGGGCCAACCCAGGAGTCGGGTCGTTCATTGATAAAATGTGCTTTCGTCTGTGGTTGTTAGTAAGTAGTTACAGATACCGGGGCTCCTGGTTGCTTCATAGTTCAGTTCTGTTTCTTCTTTTCTTCGGAAGCACTGGGCTGGCTCCCAGGAGCGAGTTCCAGAACGGCGGGACTCACCCTGCCCCGGGCTCCCGGGCAGGGGCGGGGGGCTCACGGAGGCTCTGAGGGCTCCCGGGACAGTGAGAGTAGTGGGAGTCCTGGGGGGCAGGGGGTCCTGGGGCGTTCGTGGAGGAGCAGATGGTGACGTCAGCCCACGCTGTTGGCTGCTGCCACTGATTCTCTCTTAATCAAATAATAATGAGTGCGCTGTGCTTGGATCCACCAGGGAAAACTGAGTGTGAGCTGAGGGAAGCGCGGTGGACTCGGCTGGACCAGAATGAGTTCACTTAGGATCTTGAAAAAGGGAAAGGCTGTGGCCTCATTCAGCCACCCCCACCTGGTGTGTCCTTGAAACCTTTTCGCTCCTTGCAACGTGCTTCTTAACACTGTGGAAAAACCAACTTTCTCCTTCTATATTTAGCCTTATCTCTATGTGCAGGTGGGCGTGGTCCACTTATCTTCAACCGGCTCCTGGGTTAGGCCCCGGGGGTGCTGGGGACTCGGGGACTGTATTCGGGGCCCTGCCCGGGGCGAACCTAAACGCTTGCCTTTGGTAAGGACCCCATGGGGACTGCTCAGCACTTCCTCCTCTCGTTCCCGGATGTCTGCTTCCCCGTAGGGGTGACTACTGTCCCATCCCGGAAACGTCACTTGTTTTACTTTACTCCAGTCTAGTTCCCGGTGGTCCCTGAGCGGGTGGGCCGTGGGGTGTAGGACGGAGCAGCGTGGGTTCTGAGAGGCTCCCGGGCAGCAGCCCGTGGGTGGGAGGAGTTGGGTTCCGGTTCCCACCTCTCTATGAGCTTCTGGCCGGCCTCCCTGCCCACGGGCCTCAGCTTCCTCATCTGCAAAGCAGAGGGTCCCATCCGCGCTGTCCACAACTTGCACGCGAGGCAGGACGGGGGCCGTGGGCTGCAGTTCTGAGGCCACAGGCTGAGCAGGGCACGCAGGGCCCGGGGGTGGCTGAGGCAGAGGCATGTGGTGTGTGCGGGTGGCGCCGCTGTGTGCAGTTGGGGGCTTGTGAGTGCTTGTGAGTTGGGGAGCTGGCTGCCGGGTCAGAAGGGAAAGCCGGTCTGCGTAGCCATCGTCCCCAGAGCTGGGCACACCGGCAAAGCTCTGACGTTCACACTTGCCTGACCCATGTCCGGCCCTCCTGGAAACGGCCTTTGTTAGCAAACCATGCACCTTGTTTCGTGGGTGGCTCTCTGTGTCCTCTACATGCAGAGTTTCACCTGGGCTTTGAGGCCCCAGGGAGCTCATGGGGGTGCATGCAGGTGACAGGGTGCCCTCCGGGCTGGGTGCCCTGTGTGGGGAGCCAGCCCAGGCCACCAGCCCCACCTGCTGGGCTCAGCTCCAGCCCGGCCCTGTTTTGGGGTCAGCGGGGCGAGGAGACATGGAGAGACCTCATCGTTCCTCCCGTGGCTGCTGGGGACTCGCCGCGGTCTCCCGGGATAGTCTTTTTGTCTTCATTCCAAAGTCCTGCTTTCCCTCTAAGGGAAGAGGTTTCACCAGCTGAGCAGACAGGTGAGACCTGACCTGGCTCTTCCTGGGAGGTCCTCTCGGCGGGGCTCTGGTGTCTGACCCCTAAGATGTGTGGGGGCCCAGCTCCCCACCCCCGCCCCCTCAGCGCACTCCCCAGTGAGCGAGCGGATCAGGGCCGCAGGAGAGGGAACCCCAGAAAGGCCGGTGAGGACATAGCCCAGGATGCTCGGGGAGGTGAGCGGAGCCCTGGGAGGTGAGCGGACCAAATATCCCGAGAAGAATGACAGGCGAGGAGACGAGGCCCCGACGAAGGGACTGGTGGGCCCCCCAGCAACCGCTACGCTTGCCTTCACCGTGCAGCTTCTCCATGAATAAGGCATGAGGAGGCCGTCACGTATCATCATTATCGTCTGACTTGATAATAGAAAAATTAAAATTTAAAGTGATCTGAAGTGATGGGTGACAGGGATGTTTCCTAGAAACCGGAGATCGGGTGTTGGAGCCGCGCTCTGGGCAGATGCTATCAGACCAGAGTCCCCTGGGTGGAGTTGGTGGGTCTGTCCTGTTTCAGGGGCTCCGCCGAGGACAGAAGGTTCCTTTCTTGTGGGGGTGCTGGGAGCCCCTCAGTCTTCCCTGCCCCATGCCCTGGGCTTCAGGCGGAGCCCCACAGCTCAGCTAGTGTGTGGGTGGAGGCCCGGCCATCCTGGGACAGGCTCTGTCCCCTGCTGGGGGCCGGAGCTGCACCCTGTCTGGCCAGAGACCCCCTCCTCACTCAGATCCCCCAACCAGCCTTGAGAAGCAGTCTCTCCTCCCACCCGGCACTCAGCCTCCTGGAACCGGGAGGCCTCCCCGCGCCAGGGCACGTCCAGGCCCTTGTGCAAGCTGGGACCCCAGCCTGGCCCAGCGGGACCACCCTTCAGACCTGTGGTGCCCTCACTCCATCCCCTGCTCTTGGGACCTCTCTGTTTTGTCCCCAAGGAGCTTACCAGCGTTGAGCCTTCGGGCCCAGACCAGAGGACCCGTGGGCACTCCTCGTCCACCCACCCCACCCCGCCTCACCTGCGCTCTCGCACTTGACTGTCTAATGCGACTCAGCCTCAAAAGCACAGTGGCTGTGTTTTCCCCTTGGGCCTCACGGGAAGTCCGGCCTGGACAGGTGGAGTCCCCAGGCCTGGCTGGGAGCCGGCCCTGTCCCCGTGGGTCCACGCCCTCCTCCTTCCTTCCTTCAAGGTCACCTGCATCTTTGCCCTGAGCCGCTGGGCCATGTCCTCCAGGCCAGAGCCCCGGGGACCACAGGCTGTTAAATCACCTCTTTTAATTAGAAGAGTTATGTAACGTGTATCAGAAAGATGGCAAGATACAGGGCAAAAAAAAAAAAAAAAGTCTCCGATTGTGGCCGCCCTGCACAGGCACTGTCACCGTGTGTCCTCCTGGGCTTGGTTTTTGTCGCCACGTTGGCACCTGCTCGGCGGGCTGAATCTTGCCCCCCACCCCTGCCAGTGCCAGCCGTCTTTAAGGATGGCAGCGAGGAGCGGCTTGGCACGATTCAGGGGAGCTCAGGACCGTGAGGTCGAGGGGCCTGTCCCGGCCTCAGGGAACTGGCCGTCCGGGTGAGGCGTGGCGTTGAACCAGGCCTGCCCTCGCGGGTTGTGTAGGTAGACGCGCTGTGCACTTCCAGGACGGAACACGTGACAGGTTCAGGTCGCGGCAGGACAAGGCGGTGCGGGGCCGAAGGGAGAGATTGCTTTGGACATTGTGGGTCCGAGAAGGGCCTGCGAACGGAGCTGGGTGTGAGCGTGGGAGGCTTTGGACGGAGACAGGAGGGGTGGGAAGACGTCCCCCCCAATAATGGCAAGGAGGTGATGTCCCCACCCCGCCCTCCCAGCCGTGGACCAGAGTCTGCCACTAACCTCGTGGTTCGGGCCGGGCCTGGTGGGCTCACAGAGCCGCGGGAGAACCGTGTTGGAAAACCTAAATGCCTGAGTGAGATCAACCCACCCGGCAGCTCCACATCCCACCGCCTTAGCGTTCCTCGTCTCGCGAACGTCACAGAGTACATACCTCCGCTGACCACAGCGAGGCTGTGCTTTTTCCATTCTGCGATGCAATCCTTTTTAACACAACAATGGCTGAGTGGGTTTTTCCATTTTATTGAAGTCGCCTTCTGTGGCCTGGTTTCTAGGCGTTGGCAGCATTTCGTTCCTGGACGTGAGCTAGAAGTTACTGAAGGCCCTGCTCTTCGGGTTGCTTGGTCCTTCCAGGAAGCTCCGTGGAGCCAGGACACAGGCTGGGGGAGGCTGCTGTCTGGTGGTGGAGAATGTTTATATTACAGGCTCTTTGTCAAAGAGTTAAATGAAGAAAATGCAGAAGAGAAGATTGCAAAGATAACCCACGGCCCCCCACGCAGGAGAATCGCAGCTCGCACCTGGGTCCTTCCTTCCGGCAGCTGTTTATTTACGGAGACGAGGAGCCGGAGGCGTGTGGTCCTTGGTAGCCCGTTCATTGCACATCCCACTTTTCCATCTAGTATCATATCCTCTTCCCATTTTCCTGTGTCATTAAAAAGGGGCTTTGTCAACTTTTCACGGCAAGTCACCAAAGCTTTTGGACTCAGATGATTCAGTCCTGCCTTCTCATTCCGTGGAAGGCGATCCTTGCACCCCCGCACCCTCCCAGGGACATGGGGCAGATGTATGCCCCCCCCCCCCAGCCCCTGGCCACTGCCTCCATCTGCGGGGAGCGAGTTCGAGTCTAACGTGGAGGCCTGTGACTGTCATTCAGAGTCAGGATTGGAAGGCTGTCGCTTCCCCCAAACCCCGCCTCCTGTGTGGAAAATCTTCACTGTGCGTTTCTCAGAAAAAAAGATGGGAGTTACTTTGTAGGGGAGGTGCTGATGGCAGGTGTGAGGGAGGCCACATGCCAGGGCCCACACTCCTTTCTTGGGGGGCCGGGCTGTTGGAGGGCCGCTGGGGATCTAGCCCTTCAAGGTCAGCCGGGTGTGGTGCAGCCTCTAGCTTTGGGAGCTGATGACCTCAAAGACAGACGACCCGACCCCAAAGATCACGAGTGATGGGGTGACCGTTGCCCCAGGACTTCTCTCGTAGGTGCCCTGTGGCTTTGCTCTGACCATGACAGCATTGGTGTCCACTGCTTTGTAGGAGGAGCATGTATATCGGATCCACTGTGGGTCAAAAACTGGAGAGCTCTTAAACTCCAGAAACTCTGGCAGGTGGAGGGTGAGCTGAAACCTTAGCAGGGTTGAAGGCAAGCTCTGCACTTTGGTTGAAGTACAAGTCTGTTCATTGGTGAGTGTCCAGCTTGAGAACAAGTAGGAGCTGTAGGGGGCTTGCGTGTGCACGCGGGTGGGTCAGCAGTTCTTTCCCAGCCGGTCCACACCAGCTGCACCATAGCTACCCCTGAGCTGGAATCAGGGGGTGCCTGGCTGTGGGTCCTTTGGTTAAAGCCTCCAGGAGGCAGGTGTGTAAGGGAAGGGGGACCCCCTGGCCCTGGGTTCACCTGAGGCCCAGACAGAAACTAATCACCTTGGGAAGTTCTGCACAGTTGTAGTTGCACAAGTGCCTACAGTGCCGGAGAGGTGTATGCAAAGCTGGTTGTGCAACGCTGGGGTTGCTTTGCCCTTTGCTGTGGTAAATTTGCAATTAAAAGAAAAAAAATCCAGCTCTCAGTCAGGAAACGCTCCGGGAGGTCCGGTCTGGAGCCAGCAGGCCCCTACACTCTGGGGCTGGCGAGAGGCGTGTGGGCAGGGCTGCACAGCCCCGCTCTCAGCCTGCCCTCTGAGCGGGCACACCGGCCACGAGAAGCAGGGTGCTGCTGCGGGCAGGGCGGGGTGGCCGGGCGTTTGCTGCTTGTGGCATTAGGATGACCAGCCGGGCTTTTCCCAGCCAGGCCAGCCCTCCCGGAACAAGCCTGCCAGCCCCCATGGACGGCCTCCCCGGCTGTGACCTGCTCAGGTACCTGTCACGGAGCAGCTGGGGGTGCTGACCACAGCTCCCGCCCAGCTCGGTGGTGTCTCCCTGAGTGCCTGCTCCTGGCTGGGCCAGGGAGCTTCCTGGGGAGTCCCTGGCAGGCTGCTGCCTACACCCCACCCCTCCCCACATTCTCTCTTCTTTCTCTTCTCTCTGCGTAGCTAACTCATTCATCCTTTGGATCTCTGTTTGGATGTCACCTCCTTCAAGAAGCCTTCCCAGATCCTTAAGGAGGGCTGTAGGCCTCTCAGGGTCCCCCGTCCAACGCTTCCAACATCCTGCCCTCACCCGCCTCCTGCCGCGTGTCACTTGCCCTGTCACCTCTGGGTCACTTCTGTGAGCTCCTTGAGGACAGGAGTTGCTCTTGATCACTGCTGTGCCTGGAACACATAGGACAGTGCCTGGTACATACGAGGAATTCCGGTAGATGTGCTTTGAACAAGGAAGGGATGCGTAAGTGAGACCGATTTTGGCTCCAAAGCCAGCCCGTCACCCCGATGAGAAGGGTCTAGTGTGGGGATGACTGGGCGTCTTGGTTGGCTCAGGTCCGAGTCCTCATGGGGCGAATGAGCAGAACTGGAGGCCTCATCCCTCCGTCCCAGGTGTCAGGTGCTCCTGAGGTGGGGCCCACCTGGGAGGTGCGGTGACATACCAGGTAGGCCCTTACGTCAAGCAGGGGACCTGAGGGCTCCTTGAAGGGTTCCTTTAGGATTGCAAGTGCTTCGAGCCACAACCCAGGCATGTCAGCGGGGCCTCCGCAGAAGCCTCTCCCAGGGACCCCGAACCTCCTTTCCCACGTGGTCACTTCCCTAAACCTTTACCTTCTTGGCTCTCACCCCCCACCTGACCATGCCACTGTGAGCCAGGTGGTCAGCTGAGCCCTGGGTAAGACCCCCTCCCTCCCCTTGTGGGCTACAGACACACATCAGAAGTTCCAGCCAAGTGTGAGGAAGGGGAGCCGTGCAGGCTGTAAGGTCAGGGGTTTGGGGACGTCCCTGCGGGAGGGCCGTGAGCTGGGATCTGAAGGGACAGACGGACGGGAATCAAAGCTGTATAAATGGAGGTCAGAGGCTACACAAAGACCCAACTTGGGGGCATCTCTGCTGGGCGTGTGTGTGTGTGTGAGCATGTGCATGTGAGCGTGTGTGAGCACATGCATGTGTGTGTTAGTGTGTGTGAGTCTGTAAGCGTGTGTGGGGCATGTGCACGTGAGTGTGTGCATGTGAGCGTGTGTGTGAGAGCGTGTGCATGAGCATGTGAGCGTGTGCATGTGTGTGTGTTAGTGTGTTAGTGTGTGTGTGTGTGTGTGATGTTGCTTTGCAAATGCTTTTTCTTGTCATCCTCCCCCACACCCCCTGGGGCACCAGAGACCAAGACCCTGCCCCAGGGTTGGGGGCCCCACAATGGCAGCTGTGATGACACTGGACCCCCCCCAGCCCTTCCTCCTTGGGGGCCCGGGCTCCAGGCGCCTGTCGGAAATGCACTGTTCTGGGGAGTTCCGGGGTCACGTGGGCCCAGGAACCTGCGTTCTAGCAATGGGCGGCTCCAGGCTCGGGTCACTGACTGGGCAGGTGACTCAGACGCTGGAGGGGGTTCTCGGGAGGCCGTGACGGGAAAGGTGGCTCCTGGGTCCTCAGGAGCCAATGCCGGCCCCCGAGCCCCGCGTCTCCCAGGCTGGCTGGGCTGCCTGTCATTTTCCATCGGATGCCGTGCTGATCTCACGCACGATGCAGATGGAAAGCCGTGTGGGCAGATCACAGGGCCACAGCGGAATCCGGTGTCTGCTCTCCGATCCGTGTCACTAATAGGATTCACTGAGGCTTTGGGTGTTTGTGATGTGGTGGCTGCTGGTCCAGGAACCCGGAGGCTGCTCATTTGTGGGGAATGAATAATTTATTTGTGTTTTCAGATGACTTATGCCTTCATCACAGACAGGCTTCTGCAGGAGGACTTGCCTTAGTTCCCTGGGCCCTGGACGCCTGTTTCCAGGCTGTTGATTTGCAGGCTGCATTCCAGGGGTGTCCGGGTCTTGGAGCACTGTCTGGTCGTCCGTATTCATCTGCAACAATTGTGCTTAAAATAAAACGCGAACGCCTTACAACCGGTCCTCAGCTCCGGCGGGACTCCCTGTGGGCTGGGGGTGGATGCAGCGACCACAGGGGGTGTCTGGCTTTCTTCCTTTAACTTGTGGCAGAAGTTTAACTTGCATACATTGAAGTGCACACGTCGTACGTGTGCAGCTTGTTGCATTTTCACAGAGTGAGCAAACCTTGTCACAGCACCCAGACCCTTTCTAAGCCTTTACCCCCCACCAAGGTCACACTGTCTATAGCTTTCCACCACCGCACCCCTCGTTCTGCCTGTGTTCATTGTCTGCAGAAGTGGAGCCACACAGGATGGAACCCTTTCTGTCTGGGCGCTTCACTCATTGTTCTGTTTGGAGAACCCGTGTTGTGTGTAGTAGGGGTTCATTCTGATTGCTCTGTGGGCTCCATTATATGGACACACTGCCCATCTGTTACAGACGCACCGGGACAGTTCCCACTGGGGGGCTATTCCTGACCACGCAGCCACGAGCATTCTTGCGCATGTCTTTCATGGACATAGGTCCATCTTTCCGTTGGGGACAGACAGACAGGTCAAGGACTTGAGTTCCTGGTTTATTGCAGGGAAGGGTGGTCACCTTTAGTAAATATGCCAAACAGTTTTTCAAAGTGGTTGGAGCTGGTAGGTTCCTTTGTTTTGTGATGGGAATTCAAATGCACTAATAACGGAGTGAACAGGGGAGCTACAGTCTGACATACACACTGGCCAGAAGTCAGAACTGTGATTGGCCAGCGCCTGGTGACCCGAGCGTGCCGCGCGTGGCGGTGGGCTCAGTCTGGTTCACTGTCATGTTGGCTGTATCTTCCAGCCCTGCCCCTGTCCCCTTTTGTGTAGCTCACATCCTGGGTGGTCCCACCTGCACTTCTTGGTGTCCATAGTATGTGGCTGTTCCCAGACCGGGCCCCCTCCCGGTGACCTTGCGGGACACACAGCCCCCTCTGACTTGGTTCTTGAATTAGGAAGAGAATGCCCCCATGAAGAGCAGTTGTTGTGCAAGACATCTGTGTGAAAGTATTCTGCGAGGACCACCCGCGTTAACTCGGGGACCGTGGTGGAACGAGCCATCACCTCGGAAATAGTCCTAATCCCCAAACCATCCATCTTTGACTCCGGACCCCACTGTATTTTTTGCCCTTAGGGACTTGGCTTCCTGATTAAGTTGCATTTCAGGACATATTAAAAGAATTTGTCATCTCTTGAGCACACGTCCTCTGTGGTTTGAGCAGCAGGCAAGTCAGTGTGGGCACCGGGAGGTGTCCGGCTCTTACCCCAGGGCTGGTCAGCAGGGACGTGGGGTTCTGAGCTCCGGTCCTGGGCCAGCACAGGAGAAACGGACCCCAGAAACAGCCCTAGAACGGGGACTTCTGAGGGGCTGACCCGCTGCGCCCAGGGGTGGCTGTCTGGGCTGGCTCAGGAGCTGAGCTGAGATTTCAGCGGAACCTCCTTACAGACCGGACCCAGCATGTATCCTGAGGGACCGTCCCCCACCCCGTGGATGGGATCGCCCCCTTGAATGCAGAGAGATACTGAAAGCTTGTGTCCGGCTGCCCATCCCTGACTCCTGGCACACACCTGAGTGTACCCCGCTTGACTGTGGGCTCCTCTATCACACGTGTGGGGCACTCAGCCACGCCCCTGGACTGCAGGCTGCTGGGTCTGCCCCAGTGATGAGAGCTGAGCCCCCTGCGTCCCCTGGTGGCAGCCCTGGGAAGCCGTGCGGTTTGCCCCTTGCTCCTGTGACCCGGCTCTTTGCCCTTCTGGCCTCTGGGGTCGAGGTATGTACGCACTTTGACTCCTTTTGAAAAAAGAAAAATGTATTGAGATATAATCCACATTCCATACAGTTCACTCTTAAGTATTCCAGTCAGTGGTTTTTAGTACATTCACACAGGTGTGCACCCATCTCTACAGTCAATTTTAGAATATTTCCACTATCCCGAAAGGAAACCCCATACCCTTTAACTGTCACTCCTGGTCTTCTACTTCCCTATCCCCAGCCCTAAGAAACCACTAACCCACTTTCTGTCTGTACAGATTTCTCATTCTGGACATTCTATGAGGGCTGCCCTGAAAAAATCCAGCTATAACTGCCTCTGTTTTCAGAGTACACGGCTGGATACTTTCTGGACAGCCTTTGTATACAATGGAAACATGCAATGTTTATCCTTTTGTGTTTGGCTCCTTCACTTAGCATAGTGTCTTCAAGGCTCATCCCTGAGGGGAAACACCCCCCCAAACTGGAATTATCTTCTGGAGGGTGGGCCCCTTGTAGTACAGGCTTCCTCCGCTAGGGGGGTGTGCTAGGAACCCATCCGCATCGTGTCTTATTAGCTGGTGAGTGTGCTAGGAACCCATGTGCATCCGTGTCTTAGCTGGTGAGTGTGCTAGGAACCCATGTGCATCCGTGTCTTATTAGCTGGTGAGTGTACTAGGAACCCATGTGCATCCGTGTCTTATTAGCTGGTGAGTGTGCTAGGAACCCATGTGCATCCGTGTCTTAGCTGGTGAGTGTGCTAGGAACCCATGTGCATCCGTGTCTTATTAGCTGGTGAGTGT
>PVKE010034343.1:0-17442 GCA_004027555.1 Craseonycteris thonglongyai
ACATAAGTCAAAATGTATTGTCTGGGTGGGCGGAGATCACAGTGTCAGGCTGTCAGAATTCTAGGAATTTATGACCTTGGCAAATTCCCAGAATGCATTAAACTATTGCTAGAAAGTTTTGTCTTCTACAATCACTTCAAAGTCCATGGTACACGGAATTCCACCCCAGACATTGCGAGCGATCGACGATCAACCAAAACAAAGTCCATGATACACGGAATTCCACCCCAGATATTGTGAGCGATCGACGATCGACCAAAATTGGCCACCACTGGTGTATAGAGTTCAAGTACTGCCTACAGTTTCAGGCATCTATTGAGGGTCTTGGAATGTATCCTCTGTAGATAAAGAGGGACTCTGTATTGAGTACTGGCTCTATTCAAATTCTCCATGGTCAATAAATCCTTTGAATTATGATGAGACTTGCTTTATAGTATAATAATTGGTCAATATTAGTAAATATTTCTATGTGTACTAACACATAAAATGTTTTCTGCTTTTGTTGATCCTATGCTTTAAACATGTGACCAGGACATTTTGTTAATCATGATATCTACATCTTCTATTCCTTACTGAATTTGGTCTAATTATTTTTCTCTCAGTAACAGAGATATAATAAAACCTGTAGCTATAATTACAGGTTTTTCTACTTCTATAATTCTCCCAGAACTTGCTGTGTGTATTTTGGACCCATGCTATTAATTGCATTACAATAATTTTATAAATTATGGAATATTAAGTTTCACTGAATTAACCTTTTTATTTTTGTGAAAAGTCCCTTCTGTCACTAATAATATTTTGTGCCCTCAAATCCAAGTGGTCTACTAGTATAGTTTCCCTGGCTTTCTTTCAGTTACAAGTTTTACAGTATAATTTTTTTCATTATTTTACTTTCAACCCTAATCTGCCTTTATATTTTTTCTTCCAGTTTTTAAGTCTTTCTTTTTAACTGGGTGTTTAGCTTACACATATAATGTAAATACTAATTTATTTAATCTACCATATTATGTTTTGCTCTTTTTTCATCTCTTCTTTTTCCATTCTTTTTTTTTTTAAATATATTTTTATTTATTTATTTTTCATTCCTTTTTTTATACTCTATTTTTTTGGATCAAGTATGTCTCATTATTCTCTTCCCCTTTAAAGCTTATTAATCAGATTGTCTTTTATTATACTTCTAGTAGGTTTCTTAGAGATATAAATGAATATTTTTGACTTGGTACATTGTACTTTATTTATTTTTTAAAAGATAATTGAACATAATTACTTTTGACATGGTTTCATTTCACACAGGTGAATGTGGGGCCATGTGGAGTGGGAATCAAAATGGGGGCTTCTCACATGGGAGGTGAGAACCTTCACTGCCATGCCATCTTGGTGGTTACCAGTTGTACCACAGTTCTGTGTATGGTTTTGCATAGGCCAGGGCCAGAAATCAAACCCTGGACCTCATAATTAGAAAGCAAGAACTCAACGTCATCTCACATTCTACTTTAAATTAGCACATTTTCTGTTTTGTAGATATACTAATGACATCAGGAAAATATTACTCTTTCATCTAACTCTTAGTTTTTATTATTATTTACATGCAATGCAATTAATGCAGATTATTAAACCACAAAAGACACATTATCAGTGAACAAATATCAAGTTATTATTCTCAGCTGTAAATCCATGCTTCTTTTCCCACTTTGTGATACTCAAGCTGCACCATCTGAACATTTTTCTTTGCTATCTGGAGCAATGTTAAACTTTACCAACTTAGAGGACACTGTAGTGGCATTAGAAAACAAGAGCAGTGGGAAGCCACCATCCTTCTGACTAAAAGAGCTCCATATTTTAATTTAGCATTGGCTCCCTGCAGACCTATGAACCAATTTTAACCCCCAGACTTGACTCTCCCTACCCAGTGGCTATTTCCTGAGCTCCAGTTGTGCTTTTTTGGTACCCCTGGATGAATCTATTTTTCCCTACCCAGTGGCTACTTCTGAGAGACTTCAATGGGTTCCTTGCACAGCGGCTCTGTTTGCATACTCAGACAACTCTTTATCATCTTTAAGAGCTATTTTCTTAAAACAACTCCAACTTGCCTACCCTTTCCAACCATGGCAAGATATTTCTAAAGATTAGCTTGGGTTTGTGCCTTCTGGAATATTTCTTTACTACTGTAGGTAGCACGCTCCTATGGAAGGCTCCTATGGCCTCCTTTTAAAATGTTTGAATCAGGTTTCAGATGAGGCTCAGGGAGAGCAGGAAGAAACTGTCTCTTGAGCCCTCAGTTCCTTGACCGTTCATTATCTCTCAGCCTAGGAATACAGCTGTTTGTTTACTTATTTGTGTATTTGAACATGCTACTTATAGACCCCCTACAGTTTTATCTCTTTTATTATAATAACATAACTATCTTTGACCAGTGAACTAATCTTTACATTAAATTTTTTCATTAAATTTACAAGTTCTAATAACTTATTTGGTTTCTGTTTCCTGGCTAGATCCTGACTAATATATTCAGATATTTAGTAGTGTTTTTCATTATTTCCCATCACTGGTGATCTTTATTACTCTCTGTTTTTCTGTGATTCTGTTATTTTTTGAAGTGTATGTCTGCTAATAATAAATTATCTCAATCTTTGTAAAAAAAAATAAAAAGCTTTATTTTTCTTTACTTACTAATGAATAATTTTGCTCTGTGTAGAAACAGATTGGCAGCTACTTCTTTTTAGTCATTTAACAATGTAATTTATTGCCTTTTGCTTTATCTTTTCTATTGATGAGTCAGCTGCCAGCTTCATTAATTTTCCCTTGAAAACAATGGCCTTTCCTCTGGCTACTCTGAAGGTATTCAGTGTGTGTGTGTGTGTGTGTGTGTGTGTGTGTGTGCACAGATTTTAATATTATATACCTAGGAATGGTCGTCTTGCAATTTCTTCTTAGGATTTTAGAAATCCGTGAATCACACTGACTGACATTATCAGGTTTAGAACATTCCTAACCACTATGTATTTTCAAATACTACTTTTTCTCTACTTTCTTTTTCTCCTCTGTGACTCCAGTTGTATTTATATTAAAGGTTTTCCCCATACTCCTTTAACTCTTCTGTGTACTTTTATCTTTTCATTTTCTCTGCATGAATCAATTTGGAAAACTTTTATTACTTTGTCTTCTAATTTGCTATTGTTCTCTTCAGCAGATCTTGTTTGTTATAACAAAACTATCAATATCTTTATTTCTATTATTATATTTCCTACAAAAAGTTTTTATTTATTTCAAATAGTTCTGTCTTGATATTTTTCTCTGTTTCCATGAACATATCAATAATAATTATTTGACATCTGTGTTTCATTACTCAAATGTCTGGATTATGTGTGTATCTATTGCAAATTTCTCAGCATTTGGTCCTGCTTCCTTAAATGTACATTAATTCTTCATTAACTATCAGAAATTTTATAAAGAAATTATACTTTCAATCTTTTTTTGCTTTTTATTGTTTGTTTTTTTACCTTCAAAATAAAGTTTAAATTTATATCTAAAAAAACTAAAGATTAATCTCATATGTGGGGTTTTTGGGGTATATGTTTTGGATAATATATTATAATTCTAGAATTAAAATATATAATTAACATCACTATTTAAATTACTATATATTACTACTGGCTTTATTGTTTTCTTTTGACTCTTCTAATACTTTTCTATGAAGCAGTGTGCATAATGTATTCTTTGAAAGGCTCTACCAAGGAAATACCAAATAAATATCACCTTTATTAAGAAAGTAGGGGATGGGAAAGCTAGGATGGCTCAGCGGGTTAAGCGCTCACTTTGAAGCCCCGGGGACCAAGGATCGAATCCCAGCCCTGGCCCATGTGGATCCACATGCTGAACTGGAGTGTGCCCCCAGTTCAGTTCTTGCTGGGACCTATGTGGCAGGCTCCTGGCCCAGTTCCTGCCCTGCGCAGCCCTGTGCCCACCTGTGGAGTGAAACTACATGGAAAACTAATGTCAACTATGAAGACTACTTTGGACCCTCCCCCTTCTCTCTGTCTCTCTCTGTCTGTCTTTCTCTCTCTCTGTCAAAAAACAATAAAAATAAAATCTTAAAAAAAAAAGGAAAGTAGATTGTATTTGGAAGAAATTTGCTTTTGTCTTAAGGAATTCATGATATAAACAACTAGAACAAATAATTACCATATTTTTCTGTATATAAGACACCCTCATATACAAGACAACCCCTATTTTTCTAACCCAACATTAAGAAATCAATACATGGGTTACTCGTATATATAAAATGACCTACAACATTTGGTTTGACAATTTTAGACAAAAGTATTGTCGTGTAAAAAATATAGTATTTCTTTTTTCCGTCTAATAGTTGCTATTAAAATGAAGATAAAAAATTCAACAATATTTGAAATTTTTGTAGACTAAGTCAGCAACACATAAGTCACAGCTAGATATTTAAAGTTTGGGTATATTTCATCATCAATTATTGTTTTAAAGTCAGGAATTACATATTATAAATATTTTTGGAGGAAATAAACTATAAACAGCTATATAACTACATGATTTTGGAGAAAGAGACAGTAATAGGAATAGAAAGAAAAGAAGGGAATGTATAACAAAACATAATAATTTCAATGAATTCTATATTCCACCATTATGGAAGAACTGTATCAGCCATATCTAAATATAAAATAAGAATTCAGTAAGCTGAGGATGGGGTATTAAAATAATAGTGCTTTGGCCTGAATGTTAGCAGGCAGCAGAGGCAGACTACAAATTTGAGTCTGGAAGGAGTTATTTTCTTGCTATGTTCTACTCCTATATCTATACCTCCTGTGGATATAAACACCACTTTTCATAAGCAGCACTATCAGCCTGGGTTGATTCACCTTAGGACCACTGCTGTATACCTTTGACAGTTACTTTCTTCTTTGGAATTGTTCCAAATACCTCAGAATTTAGACATTGGACTTTGATCCATATAACCTTACACTATCCAGGGGGTCTCCATGTTTTCAGTAGCAATACTGTTAATTCCATAATTGTATAACTTATATAAATAAAATTAATATTCTCTCTCTTTCTGTGTATCACAAAATAAATAAGCAGATTTTTTACAAAACCTGATATTAATATATCTAAGATGGTATAAATTAACATGTTTGCATGTCAGAGTATAGATTTGTAACTCTTGAACCTATAAAATAATGAACATTGATGAGAGAAAGAAGAATGAATAATTATACATAGACATTCAACAAGGTTCATTAAATCTTTGATGCTGCTTATAGAAAGTCAATACAAAGCATTGAGCACTATTGACTGAAAATCTTGGATTTTGACAAACATTTTATGTGTAAAAATGATCACACTACAATACAAGAGAATTGATCCATTTAAAATATATTTTTTTGAATAGAAATTATGTTGTAACTTAGGAAAACAAACAAAAAAATGACAAATTGAAAAACACTTGATTGTAAATACTTCTAGACCTTCACATATTTTTTTCTTTTTTCTCTCATAATATCTGATTTAATCCAGGTGGTTAGACTGAGCCAAAATACATTGGATTACATTGATATGTCCAGTAGATTGGGCAGCTTTACTTTCTAATTCTGTAGGTTTCAAAATTTTTGTCTATACGTTTTAGAGTTACAATCAACATTGACTTGTGTGATTTATATTCTTCCTTCACTACCCACCCCTTATTCTTTTTTTCTGCTGTCTTTTCCCTCTTCTACTTCCCCATCCTTCTCTACCTCTCCCGTCCTGCCTCTAACTCTCCCCTCCCCTTTATCTTCTGGTAACCACTAAATTTTTGTCTTGTCTATGATATTTTGTTTATTTGTTTGTTTTGTACTTTTGTTGCTTTCAGTTTTATATCACACATACAAGATCTGACAAGTTCACGAACTTGCCACCACGTGCCCACGTTGGCAGCTTAGTACAAACAACATGGTAAGATTTCATAACCTTTGTATATCAGTGTCTCATATCTTTGTTTTTGTCAACACATGGTGATGTCTTGCTGAGTGGCATCCATTATTGTGTGTTATTTTACGCCATTGTGAAAATGTTGGAGCTTGAATTGGAGCAAAAATAAACATCAAATTTCTCATTAAACTTGGCAAGAGTGGAAGTAAAATCAGGCACATGTTATTCCAAGTTTATGGGGCTAATGCCATGAAGAAAATGGCAGTGTACAAATAAATTAAATGTTTTTTTTCTGAGAAGAGAGAAAGCTTCACTGATAAAGAGAAGTCAGGGCAACCAATAATGAACAGAAGTGATAAAAACATCCCCCAAATTTATCAAATTGTATGTCAAAGTCATTGGCAAAGTGTGAGGAGCATAGCAAACCTAGTAAACATCAATAGAGAAACAGAAAAATCTTTACTGAAAATTTTGGCACGAGAAAGATGCGTGCAAAAATGGTCCCAAAAGAGCTCACTGATAAACAAAAACAGAGTCAAAGTTTGCCAAGACCTTTTGAAGAGGCAAGACAATGTTTTGTGCCATGTTATCACTGGTAATGAAATGTGGGTATGCCGATACAACCTGAAACAAAGCATCCAAGTGCACAATGAAAGTCAGCCAATTCTCCACAACCAAAATCTTTTATCCATCCATATCAAGAATCAAAATGATGTTGCTCACCATTTTTTATATTAGAGAGAATGGTCATTATGAATTTGTACCAACTGGACAGTCAATCAAGCTGACTATTTGAAAGTGCTGAAAAGGCTGCATGAAAAAGTTAGATGAAAACAACCTGAATTTTTGGCCAACAATTCATGGCTCTTGCATCATGACAATGCACCAGCTCACATGGCACTGTTTGTGAGGAAGTTTTTAGCCAGTAAACAAATGACACTATTGGAACACCCTTTCTACTCACCTGATGTGACCCCCAAGACTTTTTTCTTCACCCAAAGAGAGAGAAAATACTGAAAAAAAGACATTTTTATGACATTCAGGACATCAAGTGTAATACGACATGGCTCTAATGACCATTGCAGGAAAATAGTCCAAAAATTGCTTTGAAGGGTGGGCTAGGCACTGGCATCGGTGCATAGCTTCCAAGGGGAGTACTTTGAAGGTGACTGTAGTGGTATTTAGCAATGAGGTGCATAGAACTTTTTCTAGGATGAATTCATGAATTTAATTGTCAGAACTTGCATGAGTGAAGCCATATGGTTCTTGACTTTGCCTGACTGATTTTACTCAGCATGATAATCTCCAGATCCATCTATGTTTTTGCAAATGGTAGCATTTCATCTTTCATTATTGCTGAGTAGTATTCCATTATGTATATGTACCACATCTTCTTTATTCAGGCCTCTCTCAAAGGACATTTTGGTTGTTTTCATGTCCTGGCCACTATGAAAAATGCTTCAACAAACAGTGGGGTACATACATCACTGAAGAAAAAAATGTTTAGAATTTTGGGGTATATACCCAGAAGAGGGATTGCTGGGTCATATAGTAATTCTACAATTGCTATTGGGGGGAAAAAACAGCCATTGTTAACATATTAAGAATGGTTACATAGCTGGATACTTTCTGACAGCCCTAGTATTCTTAATTTTTTGAGGAAACTTTCTTCTATTTTCTGTTTTTCAGAAGTCCTATGATTTAAAAACTGTGTTCAAATTTGTTTAGAATGAAACTATCATTTCCCACTTAATGATAGAATTTCCCTTGTGAAATGCAAAGAAAACAATACCTAAATTTTTAGTCTCGGGGAAAGCTAGGATGGCTCAGCGGGTTAAGTGCTCACTTTGAAGCCCCAGGGACCGAGGATTGAATCCCGGCCCCGGCCCACGCAGACCCACATGCTGAACTGAGGTGTGCCCCCAGTTCAGTTCTTGCCGGGACCTATGTGGCAGGCTCCCGGCCCAGTTCCTGCCCTGAGCAGCCCTGTGCCCACCTATGGAGTGAAACTATATGGAAAACTAATGTCAACTATGGAGACTACTCTGGGCCTTCCCTGTTCTCTCTGTCTCTGTCTCTCTTTCTCTCTGTCAAAAATCAATAAAATAAATCTTTAAATTTTTAGTCTCAGACCTGAGTGTTTTCCACTAAAGACACTTGGCTGAATAAGTAATAATAAGAGAGTTTACTTTCTTACATGAACATTGAGTCAATGGCCCATTAAAGCAACATGCAAAAGGTAGGATATTGACCAGAATGCAAAATGAAACTGTATTAGAGAAGTTTCCAAAAAATTACTAAGAAAAGACTACAAGGGCTGTCTGGAAAGTATCCAACCATGTAATAACCATTCTCACTTTATTTATAATGGCTGGATTTTTTTCAGACAACCCTTGTATATAGTGGTTAACAGCAAGGGCTCTGAACCCCAGACTACTTGTGTTTGAATCAACTCATTATTAGCAGTGTGACTTTGGAAAATTTGCATAACCCAATGTGCATCACTTTTCCTTTATATAAAATGAAAATAGTGATAGAGGTTACTATAATCACGTATGATGATCACTAAATTATTTAATATTGTTAAAGCACTTATAACATTATACCACATAAAAATAGCATCTAACTATATTAAAAAAATAAAATAAAAAAGTCCTCACAGTTCTTTGTCTTTATCAGGTCTCCAGTTGATGAATTGTCTTCTTACAATTGAGAAATCCATTTTTCTTACAAATTCAAGCCCACTGAGTTGGTGCTCGTCAAATATCGTGTTTAGGAAATTCACAGAATGTTTTTATGGAGTAAATACAGTAAAAGGAGAAGAGAACATGTTTCTTTATATATGCCAAATCTTCAGCCATGTTCATATCAATATCCTGGGGCACACTCACTGGAAGAAAGCCAACTAACCTCATATAATGAGAACAACAGATTATTTTTTATATTGGTCCCTGCTGCCTCCAAATGTTTGCTTGTGGACCTGGTTATGCACTGTTACTAATAACAACATATTTACTGAGTGCTTTCCATATGCCCTGTGCTCTTCTTAGGGATTTGTATGTAATTTTTTTACTGAATTCTTGCAACAATCTTAGGATTTGGATATTATCATTATCCCTATTTCATAGACAAGAAAATAATGAAAAACATTTTCTTACTACTAAATCAATTTAGAGTTTCAAAATATTTTAAGATATCGCAAATATTTTAAGGTCTTTCTGCATAGAAATTAGACCTTAAACATGATTCTTTCTAAGATGGAACTGTTGAATAGAATAATTCATAGCTTACAGGTGGTGAATGTTCCCAGATTGTCAGTTTATACATCAAAAGTGATATCTTTTCAATACTCCTCTCAACCCATAAAGTTATTAATATTCCATGTTGCAGATAAGCAAATTGAAGTTCAATGAAATTAATTTGCTCATCTACGTTCACAATAAAAATGATCCACTTATTTAAAAACGGGCTAGGAAATCTGAACCTGAAGTACATATACTTTTATCACTGAGGCTAAAAAAGTAATAAATGTTAGTGCAAATGGTAGATTAGTAAGATATTATCAAAGACAAAAAGGTCTCCAGTGTTGAGCTAGGAAAACAAAAGATAACTCTGAACAGCTTTTATAAGAATTTTTTTTTATTGTTCATTTTTACTGTGCAAATGCTGATTATAGATTCACTAATCTCAAAAACAAAGCCTGGGAAACTTGCTTTATTATGTACTAAATAAAACCCAAAAAAATCAAGAAATGAACATTTATATAATTCAGTATTTCCCATACAGCTATATGCACATCTCTAAATTGACCATAGGTTCCTGGACCACCGTCGCAATTACAGGAACATTCAGAAAAAATTCATAGTAATTTTTTTTTTATCTACTTGTGTCTGGTTTTCTTGTCAAAGTGACGTGGCGCATTCTCCAAACAGCATAAATACGTATCTCTTAGCTATGTGCGTATTTTAAAATCACTCCAACATCTTCACTGTTAGCAGAAAATACATTGTTTTTCTATCTCTGTGTATGAAGTCTGCTATGAGTCTCCTGACTCCATCTCCCCAAGAAGCAAAATAAACAAATTTTATGACTGTAATTGTCTTCTTGAAATTTTTTGTGCCTTTAGTTTAGCTTATTTTTTGTTTTATTTGGTTTTTAGATTTTTTATTGTTAAATTTATTAGGGTGACATTAGTTAGTAAAAATTACATAGGTTCCAGGTATAAAGCTCTACAGTACTTTGTCTATGTATTACAATATGTGTTCACCACCCAGAGTCAGCTTTCTTATCATATATTTAGCTTCCCTTTTCTCCTCTTTCATCCCACTCCCCCCTTATCCTCAGGAAACCACCAAACTATTGACTATGTCAATGAGATTTTGTTTTTTCATTGCTTTCAGTTTTATATTTCACATATGAATGAAATCATATGGCTCTTAGCTTTTTCTGTCTGGCTTATTTCATTTAGCGTGATGACCTCAAGTTCCATCCACGTTGTTGCAATTGGCAGTACTTCATCTTTTCTTACAGCTTAGTAATATTCCATTGTATTTATGTACCACAGCTGTTTTAGCCAGTCATCTATCAAAGGGCACTTCGGTTGTTTCCATGACTTGGTCACTGTGAATAGTGCTGCAGTAAACACTGTGGTATATATGTCTTTACAAACTAAGGTTTTCAAGTTTTGCGGATAGATACCCAGAAGGGAAAAGCCAAACTGTTCTCCACAGCATTTATGCCATCTTACATTCCCACCAGCAATGTATAAGGGTCTTAATTTCTCCATGTCCTTACTAACAATTGTTTTTATAACTTTGGAGAAACATCTATTCTAGCCCTTTTCTTATTTTTGAACTGGGTTGTTTCTTTTCTTGTTGTTGTTGGGTTTAGATATTCTTTCTATATTCTGAACATTAACCCCCTTAATATATATATATATATATATATAATTTGCAGTTTTTTTCTAATCCTGTGGGTTGTCTTTTTGCTCTCTTGATAGTGTCCTTTAGGCACAAAAATTTTAATTTGGTGAGGTCCTCCTGTGTTTAATTCCCACAACTCTGCCAAAGGGAGATACCTGAGGCCATACATGTGATGTTTAAAACAAGTGTGAAAACAGTTTGATTCCACTCAACACCTGGGCAGATCCAAAAAAATCAGCTCCACCCCAGTCCTGTGACCAATGAGCAAGCCATTTTTGTAAGAAATCATTATTAATTCACTCTCAGTAGCTCTTTTATACAGTGTTTGATATGCCATCAGAAATGTGGAAAATTGGGAAGAAACAGAAAAATGTCTTCTACAATGAAAAGAAAAAGATCATTAGGAACATCCACATAAAATATCTTTAAAATACACCAGGTACTCTTTACTTCATTGTAAAGATGGTAAAACCTTCAATTAATTGTAAAAAAAAGTCACAGTTATATTTAAGACTTCAAACATTTAATATTATGAAAATGTAAAAAAGAACTTCTAGTTTATTTTTCACTTGTTCTAGGACTGCCTAAAGTATCATAAATTATTGGGTGACAAATTTCCTTTGGAAACATAAAAGAAATGTGATTCAACTCCTTCTTGTCTATATAAATGCAAAGGAATAATAACCTAGATGTAAATAATGCCTGGATTAAAAATTATAGCACATTCAGAGAACCTCAAATAGTTTACTATGGCTGCAAGTGTGGAACATAGGATCCTGGGCTCTAACAGTAGGCTGACTTATTTTTTAATCCTACCCAGCTACGCCACCAATTAGTTGTGTGATAGTGAGCTAATAACTTTTCTTAATCTCAATTCCTTCTTCTGTAGAATTATAATAATTATAAAAATGAATCAATTATGAAATATACATTATAATTATATACCTCCACATATTAATTAATTCTCAATATAAAGAAATGTTATAAAGTTTACACAAGAGAATGGATATGGTCTATATATGGTATGCTATAAGTGGTAGAAATTATTACTACTTTGGTTAGATTAAAAATCCAGTTAAAACTGGAGGGGTCAGAGCCACATCTTGAAAAAATCTTTTATGTCATGTAAGGACTTTAAATTTCTTGTTGTGATAGACAATATTAAGTCATTAAAGAATTTTACCCAGAATCATACCATGATACACTTTGCATTTTAAATAGATCATTCCACTTGCAATGTGCAGGGTGAATTAAAGGGTATAATAAGGAAATTAGTTTTAAAAAAGCAAAACTATTTCAGTTGTTCATGAAAAAAATAATAGACTTGAACCAAGTCAACCATAAAAACAACAGAGATTATAAGGAACTGGAAATAATGGAACATGGCTACTAATATGTTACAACATGAAAAAGGGAAATAATGGAGCACGGTTACTAATATAATGCTACAACATGGAAAGAAGAGGAATCAAGAATGATCCCCAGCCTCTACAAAGATGATGATTTCATCAGACAGCAACTCCAAGAGGAGGCACAGGTGAGAAGGTAGGGGTGGGGGAAGAAAAGAGAAAGACTAAATGAGTAAGATGTGGCTGGTTTTGAAAAAGTTAGATGGGGGGATGCCAGGATGGCTCAGCAGGCTAAGCACTTGCTTTGTAGCCCCAAGGTCCAAGGATTGAGTCCCAGTCCCTGCCCTGGCCCGTGTAGAGCCATATTCTGAACTGTGGTGTCCTTCCCATGTTGGAGGTCCCCCAGTTCAGTTTCTGCCAGAGTGAGCTTCCACATAGGAGGTCCCTGGTTCAGCCCCTGGCTCACAGAGGCATGCCTCCCATGCAGGACACCCTGGGCTCAGTTACCACCCTGTGCAGCTCTGTGCCCACCTGCGTGGAATAAAACTATGTCAAAAAATGAATGACATTAAACTATGGAGACTGCTCTTGGCCCTCCCTCTTCTCTCTGTCTCTGTCTCTATGTCTCTCTTTGTCAAAAACAATAAATCTTAAAACAAAAAAAGAAAAAGTTAGATTAAGTTACCTATAGGACATAAAAACACAGGTATCTATCACAAATTTAGTTATGTTGGTTCAACTTGGAGTTCAAGGTATTTGTATTTCACCTACATGTAATAGGTAGATTAAGTTGTAGGGCCCTGTATGTGTGCTTATAGAGACTAGATAGAATGATGAGAGGAGAGTTAAGGATTAAACTTTGAGAAAAATCAAAATATAAAAGATAGAAGAAAAAAAACTTAAAATGGAGACGGAGAGGGCACATCCATTTACAGTATGAAGAAAATCAGGACATAGTGATGCCAAAGAAACCATAGTAAAGATGTATCATGAAGAAGGAAGTGGTCAACTCTGCCAAATGTTGCAGGTAAATAAATTATGAATAGAAGAAATACCGTATTTCATAATTATTGGATTGCTTGTGATTTACAAGAAGTTTAATTGCAACGGTGGAGACTATAATCAGAATATAAAAGATTGAGATATGTATGAAATATGTTGGTAAACTGTTCTCTTTCAAAAGTGGGCATAACGATACACCTAATCTTAATTTTTCTTTCAGAATCTTGATACACCCCATCGAAGTTTGTATCCATTTCCTTTTTCCTCAAAACAGATTAAAACGTGGTGACTGTCTCAAATGAACAGAATGCAGCAGAAATTATGCTGTGTGTTTAGATCATAAAGGAAAATTTTCTATTATTATTTACCTCTATCTATCTGTTTATGATCTATCTGTCTATCTATCTATCTATCATCTATCAATAGATCAATTGATCTATCATCTATCATCTTTTTCTCTTTACTTTTCTCTGTCTCTATCTTTCTTAGCCTGGTTATTAAAACCAAATAGCTACTTTGTTAGGAAACCTATGTCACATAGGGTGTAAATATTCTGGATAAAAGACCCAGCGAACATCTCAGTGCTAACACCAGCACTAACTGACATATTTGAAGCAGGGATGATCTATCTCCATTGAGCCCTTCTAAAATTGCAGATGAAATATTTTTGATGTTTTAGACCTCTAGGTTTTGGGTAATATTTTACATAGCCATAATTAATAGTACAAATGCAAAGGAAAAGAAACCAAGAATGTAAGTTATTCTTGGGCTTAGCACTGAAGAATTTTTTTTTTAAGCATCATCTTGAGCTATATAAGATATATATATTAAGATGTATGTATGACTATGTAGGTTAGGAAGAAAAAATATTGATGCAAATTTTGTGTCCTGGTGGATATAAATAATATTACACAAACATTATAAGGGATGTGATTAGTTATGAAGAGGGAAACTGATAGTTGTACGTATGCAGGTGCTCATACATACAGACACAAGAAGCTAAAGATCATTCTCAATATTCCAAGTTGTGTTTATAAAATCAGAGCAAAGTCATCTGCACTGAAAAACTGGTGAGATAGGGTGGTAGGGGGAATGGGCACAGTGAATGAAACATCTGAGAGCTGTTAGCCTATAAGTAGTTCATACAAGAATATATACACATCTTTTTATTCCATAGATTTAATTATCAAACAGCACTGAAGTCTCTATATATCAAATTTTTAACCTTAAGGTAACTATTATAGTGGCATCTGTCATGATTGATTAGTTTCATTTTCTAATTTTTTTAAATATACACAAATGGATTCATGGAGTATTCTATTTTGTCTGGCTTTTTTTCCCTCAACATTGTTTATCAGATTCATACATGTTCTGCATGAGTTTTGCTGCAAATATAAATACATTTCTGTTAGGGATATACCTAGGAAAATAAAGTTATTGGGTTATTAGGTATGTATATTTTCAGTTGTTGAAACTATGAGTTTTCCCAACTGGTGATATTGAATTGTATTTTCAAAAGCAATGTATGTGAGTTCCAGTCTCTTCACATCCTCACCAACACTGTTACTGATCACTTTCATTTTCACTGTGTTGGTGCATGTGTAATACTTTTTGGCTTTTTCTTTTGGGTCTCTTGCCACTACTTCTTAAATATTTTTTTTAAATATTACTATTTTTTATTTTGTTTTAATTCTGGGTTTAATTCTGGGTTCAGATATATGCACTACAAATACTTTATCCACTTCACTTTGTGGTTTGCTTTCTCACTCTCTTAGTCCTTTGAAGAACAAAATAACTTATTTTAATGTCATCTAATTTATCAGTCTTTTCCCTTGTTGTTTGGTTTTTACATTTTTTAAACTTATTTTATTGTTTTTGACAGAGACAGAGAAAGACAGAAGTAGAGAGAGACAGAGAAATGGGAGAGGGCCCAGAGCAGTCTCCATAGTTGTATGTCATCAGTTTTTAACACTGTTTCATTCCATACCAGTGGGCAGGGTTCACACAGGGTGGAAACTGGACTGGGGGCCTCCCACGTGGGAAATACACACCAGTTCAGGATATGGGTCTTCATGGGCCGGTACCAGGATTTGATCCTTGGTCACCAGGGCTGCAAAGTGAGAGCTTAATCTGCTGAGCCATCCTGGCTTCCTCTAGTTTTTAGATTCTTTTTAAGAAAACTTTGCTTCTCTCAACGTCATAAAGATATTTTTTTCATGGTATCCCATTGCTAGAAACTTTAATTTTTATATTTTGCATTTACATCAGTAGTATATTGCAAATTAATTTTTCTGTAAGACTTGAGATAGATTTTTAGCTGCATAATTTTTTATACAATTGACCTAGCATCGTTATTTTAAAATTCTTATTTTTCCACTATACTACTGTCATTTTTTGAGCATATGTGTCAGTTTTTGAACTCTATTTCTTTGGCCTGTTGGTCTATCCTTGCACCAACTCAGTACTCTGTGACTGTATCTTTTATATTAAACCATAATTAATGATAGCATAGGCTTCAAGCTTTGTCCTTCTCAAGTTTGTCTTGGTCATGTTTTGCTCTTTGTATTTCTATATATTTTTTTTAATAGCTTGCACTTTCCACAAAAATAAAATCCTACCGTGGTTTTAACTGAGATTGCAGTAAGCCTAGAAGACAATTGATATTTTTATAAAATTAAAATCCAAGAAATAGTGTGTCATCTGGGGATTTATCTATATTATTGCTGGTACCATTAGTTGTCTCCCTTTTTATAACTAATTAATATTCCTCTGTAAGACTATATCACAGTTCTTTATTCATTCTCCTAGTTGAAAGACATCTGGGTTATTTTCTTTTCTGGCTATTATGAATAAAGCTCCTATAAATATGCTTGAAGTACAAGTCTTTCATGGACATGCCTTCTTTTTTCTTAGGCAAATACTAAAGATGGAAATTATTGGTCATTTGTATATTGTCTTTTATAAAATATTCATTCAATTTTTTATCCATATTTTAAATTGGATTGTTTGCCATTCTGTTATTAAGTTGTAGGAGTTTTGTATTTATACTGAATACAGTGTTCCCTCGCCACTTCGTGCTTCATGTTTTGCTGCTTCAGTGCTTCACGGGTTTTTCTAAAATATTCATCAAAAAATAAAAATGAAAAAATACAACCATGTCGGCAGCCACATTGCGGAAAGGAGCGTTGTTTCATGTTGATGTGTGAGAGAGAAGGATCCCTGCATGTCAAACAAAGAGATGAGTTGACTCAGAGTACGTACCACGGGCTCTCATAAAGGCACGTGATTGGTTTCCGGTGCGACATCGACCAATGAGAGTACGAGTGGATTTATCCCTGTGAGTTGATTGTCTGCGCATCATCACAGCCTCACCTAGCATCTTCTCTTGTTGTATCTCGCCAGTCTTGTCCATGATGTTGACTGTCTCGCATACTGTATTTTAGTGTTGTGTTGGCGATAACTTGTTTTGTTTAAGTGATAACTATTTTCATTAATTAAGCCCTTATAATGCCGCCTAAGCTCTGTGCCCCTGCGAAAGCTTCCTCCGGGGCGCCCAAGAAGAAGAAGATGATGACCATCAGCGAAAAAGTGAAACTTTTAGATAGGATCAAAGAGGGCAGAAGTGATGCATCTGTGGCACGCCATTACGGGGTGAATGAATCTACAGTGCGGTCCATCACGAAAGAGGAAGCGAACATCCGCAAAACTGCTTCAATAACCTTCAATAAAGAAGCGAAACGTGTGGTAACTCCGCGTAATAACAGAATTGTGAAAATGGAAGCTTCACTGGCATTGTGGATTGCTGATTGCAGGAAAAAGACAGTGAGTTTGGATACTAATATGATCAGAACAAAGGCCAAAGCTCTCTACGACCAAATCTTGCCCGATGACGACAATGAAGAGGCTGAAGAAGGTGCTGACGAACCTCAAGCCAGTACTAGTGCTGCCAGGAGTGATTCGCCTCCTTGAGGACGAGGCTTTTCAGCCAGCAAAGGCTGGTTCGAAAAATTTCAAAAAAGATACGGACTCAGAAACATGCTTCTGTATGGTGAGGCTTCCTCTGCTGACAACGATGCTGCTTGTCGTTACGTGGAGGAAAAGTTTCCTAACCTCATCAGTGAGGGAGGCTACCCCTCCCTCACTGAAAACGAAGAGGAAGATGAAGAAGAAACTGAAAAGCGTGGCCTTACCCTGGAGAATCTGCAACAATTGTGCAACATGGCAAGAGCGATGCA
>PVKE010034344.1:0-17441 GCA_004027555.1 Craseonycteris thonglongyai
TCTTATATGCCCGGTCATTTTATATGCCGGAAAATATGGTACTTACATTCTCAGATCCACAAAAAATCTGCAGTTTTTCTGGGAATTGACTCAGCACCCTTTGTAGAACGAAACTAATTGTGTTCATAGGTCAAGGACTGTGTGCCCCTCCTCCTCCTTCTCCTTTTTTTTTTCTTTTCTTAATGGCTATGTAGTACTTCCTTATACAATGTATAATAATTTAGTCATTCAGTTCTAGATAATTCCCATTATCTGGGATATTATGAACACTGCTTACACTTAGAATTTTGTTTGATGATTTTCCCCTTAAGATACATTTCTTTAAATTTCATCTCTGTGCCAGAAGTATATTTCTAAACCTTGATACATATTGTTCAATTGCTCCCTAGACACCTGTTACTAACTAAATGATTCTGTTTTTAGGGTGTACCTTTTATTTCTGTGCTTGTGAACACTAGATAGTAATACTATTTTCTTTTTTATGAATCAAATTTTGTATTATATCTACATATTATATATTTTTAAATAAGATTTTCTTGGATTACTGGTGAGGTTAAGCATTTAGAAGCCCTGCCCCCTGCCCTTTTTCAATATAAGATAGGCAAACTTTTTGTCTATCAGAAATCTTCTCAATACTTACTAAAGACCACTTGAAATTTTTAGAAAAAGTTTGTCATCTAATCTATTTTTTCTCTACAAACCATTTAATATTAGTTTATCATTTTTGTTCTTCATTAAATTGACTAAAAACTGACTGGTCAGTGTGAAGAAGAGTAAGTGGTTCAATAATTCTTACCTTTATTCAAGTTAACCAGTTTCTTCTCAGATTTGTATCTATGTTTAAAGAAATTACAATGATTTTTTTTTTCTTCTGATGGTAATCCCATTAAGCTATTTGCTTCAAAGTATATTCTGGAACATTGCAGCTCAAACACAAAAGCTTTGTTCCCTCGGTCCTTCTTCATTACTCTGTGTTGCAAGATGATACAATGTAAATCCCTTACTCAGGCCAATTGCTGATTTTCTGTAGCATATGTCTCCTTTCAAAAGAAAATGAACCATGTCTTTCACTCCATGGAGATCTGAGGCAAAGATAGCATTTCAGTGCCTCATGGACTCAACACATTTCATTTAGCTTTAAACTGAGCTTTTCTTATCCAGATGGGCATTCCTCAGGGGTGCTCTTCTGTAATCATAGAGCTGTTTGTGGGCTATCCTACAGAGACTCTGGCCTGGTGAACTCCGAATTCAATTGTCCAACAGAGACTCAGTTCTAATTCTTACTATGCCATTCATTAGCTTTCAATCTTGCTAAAACTGGTTAATCTTACAGTGTTTCAAGTTTGGCATCTGCAGCAAGGGATAATAATGCTGATGTATTTTACCAGTAAGTTGTTGGGTTCAACTAATTAATAGTCACAAAGAGCCTTTTCAATAGAAAGTGCCAAATGTCTTCCCGGATCATTGTTTTGCTTGTCTTTTTATCTGCTCTTTGTTGTCATGCTCTTTTCTTCGTCTACTTTTAGGATGTTTAGGCCCATCTACTTTTTAATTCAATTCCTTCCAAAAGATTTTTAAATACAATCAACACTACTTTAGTTCCCAATTATGGGTAAGGAATCCTGCTTTTCTAGTTTAGTACCTTGGAGACATGAGTCATAAGATGCTTCTGATTCAGTCACTGTAATGTTGAAAATATCCAAAACAAAAGGCCCAAATATATGTGACATCAGGACATTTCAAGAGATCAGAATTCAAATTACCCAACACCTCAGTTAAGCAATAAACATCCACCTCACAGTTCTGTTTTCGTAAAACAAGGAGATTATACATTCAATAGAAAAAATATACACACAACTTCAAGGGTGTCACACTATGCCTAGTCTTCTATAGAGATATATCTGTACACTAGATCACTAAATAATTTACCATCCAAACTAGAGGACGTTTGAGAGTGAAAAAAAGGTGCTATTAGTGATTTAACCAGAAGCTCAGGCCTGTATCAGAACCATCCCAGACTAATGGGATATGTAGTCATCCCATCCTTACGTCTTCTGAAGATAATCATTGGCACTCAATCTGATGATACTGATAGACTTAGGCAAGATTTTCAGCTTCTCTGTTATTGACAAAAACAGAAACGCAAAAGGGTCTTTTGTTGTTCATTTAATTTTGTGTTAATTTAATTAGAAACTTCTATTTATTAGTCATTCTAGAAACATTAATACACATACTTAAGAGAGGCATGGGGCAGGAATTAAAGCAGGTATCTGTTTTCAGAGTATCAATGTTATGCCTTCTCTTTCATAGTAGACCCATTTGTGCAAGTCCATTCTGGAGTCTGGTCCCCCAGGGACCTGTGGTGGAAGAAAGTGTAGGTTGTTAGGGCACCTAGCTAAGACTCAGAACGTTTTAACCTGTCCTGCACAGCACTATCTTAGCAAAGACTCTCTCACTGTAGAAGAATTCATATTAGCAAGTAATGGCTGTTATGAGTGGGATGCGATTACCAAAGTAGCAGTCTCACACACATTTGTGTCTTTCCACAATGTCAGACTTTATTAGAATAAAGCCATGGATCTAGTCCTACTTGCTTGGTTTGCAACAGGCATTAACCAAGGCACTGACTGGCCAACAGATAGCTTCCAGTAGTCAAGGTAGAGTAGTTCCACACAAGAGGATGACACAGATTAGCAAGCAATAGGGGGAGGCATAGCAAACAATGCCTTACACAAAAAGGGTGGAAGAGAGACTCTGGTGTTCCACAAGAGTTTCTACCAGGCTAGGGTGCATAGCGTGGGGCATCAGGCCCGGCTGGTGAGACAGTCAGGAGGTAAAGCTTCAGGCAGTCAGTCAACAGTGAGTGCAGATGCAGCTGTCAGCTCATCTGTCGAGGCCTGACTGACGAGCCATCAGAGAGTTCTGATTTGATGCTCAGAGACTGGGTGCTATGCACTTACCTGCGGTCTGAGAAGGCTCATCTGCAGTCCAATAATGCTCATCTTCAGTCCGCTAAAGCAGTCCAGATGGTGCAGCTAGAGTTACCTGTATAGGGAGCTCACTGGGTGCACCTTGCATGTGATGCTCTGACATGACTGTTACTTCGTGACTGTCATAACTGTCAGAATGATTAGAGTCCATTTAGTGTTCATAATTGATGCTCTTTACAGGTTCCCTCTGTGGATGTTAGGGCTCTAGCTAATCACAGCTCTGATCACAAGAGCAATGACATAAGCCTTTTATTTTTATTTTAGTGTGGGTAAAGATTGCTGATTTGTTTACTGAAAATAGAGTTTTCTGGGGCCCACATTGAGATCCTGGTGCTTAACAAGGAACCCAGGCTCTGCAATGCTCAAACATGACCAGTTATTCTGAAACAAGTGACCATGGACACTTTTTCTAAGAAAATTGTTTCCAGTTTTTAAACACAGCTACTCATGATCCATAAATATGGTTTTACATGTATATACATTGAAGCAGTTTGGCCATTGATGACTGAAACATGAGAGGCTAACCAAATCTAACATTTCCTATAAAATAAGAGAAAGTAGGGAACCTACCTTTCTTCAGGAAATTTTTAAAGTTTTAAATCACTTAAAACTGGAAGCTTGATTTAACAACCCTTTATCCCACAATTACATTTCTCAAAACACCTCAGGTTATTTGAAGCATGAGGCCAAAGGTTCTCACACACAGTTGAGAAAAGCTAAAGATCAACTTGGTTGATCATAACAAAAATTTATATTTTATGACAATGATTTTGTAGATTTATAAAGTGGATTCTAAACACTTAGGGCATTTTTTTTTTAATCCAGCAAACCATAAGCAAACATCTTGGAATCTCTTACAGTTTAATGGAGGAAATGGATAAAGTACACAAAACACATATGGTCATGCAAATTAGATGTTATTTTCCTGGTTATTAGAAATGGTTTGAATATCTATATTCGTTTCTGGACTTAGTTCATCTTCCCCATTAGATTGTAAAGCATTCCAAGACATAAATTGTTATATTGGCTAATGATTATAACAAAAGACAACAGTTACTAAGTAACTAGTTAGCTAAGTATATTCTCAGTAATGTACATCTAAAGTCATTTAGTTTGAGTTTATTCATCCTTATAATTAGTCCCACAACTTATTTATTTGCCTTCTATGAAATGGAACATATTATAGTAGATGCTGGGGATGATGATGAATGCAGTAGACAGTGACAGTGCTCTAACTTCAAACCTCAATATTGATATTTAAAAGACTACTTACTAAGATTTGTAAATTGATCAAATAGATATGCTGATCTGGATTAGAACAAAATCTGACATTACGCAGTGACCTTTCATATAGGTTCATTTTTTCTGGCTGAATGCTCATAAAATAGAGTTAAATAAATCAAAACAAGAGACATGTAGATGTTCTGACATGCATAAGGAAAAAAAAAATGTTTCAAGAACTTTCTTTTTTCTGAAAAGGAAAAAATCTGGAGCTTCCTTTGTCTTAAATTATTGGATTCTCCAAAGACTCAGTATGAAAGCCACTACAAATTCTTGCAAGAACCTAGAAATAAAAAAATATTTTAGAACACTAAAACAAAGCAAATGAACAAAAAATAGCTGTAAGGATAAATAGATACTATCGCTAACTTTCACAATCCCTGAGCTAAATTTTGTTTAATTAAACAGCCATAGCCATAAAAAAGTTTTATGAAAATAACTTGCTTCAAATTAGAGTTGGCTATTTGTGTGTTATGAGCTAATCATAAATTAATTAACTGAGCCCCATTTCATCTATAATATGAAAGAATATACTGATTTCACTGGGTTGTTATGAGTAGTAAGAGGTAATGTACTTAAAGTATTTATCATTGTGCATGGCAAATAATAAATGCTCAAGAAATATTAGCCATTATTTTACTCTAAATTAATTCATTTAATTCATTAATTCTCAATTCTATTTTCTTTAGTATGAGTACAATATTGTATTATATTAAGGGTCATGATGATTTCATAAATATTTAGATCTCATAAAATGTCTGTTGTCCTTATATTTTAAGTACAAGTTATATAACTAAGGCATTTTCCAAACATAAGCAAATATCACCATTCTAACTGTGCCTGTTACTGTAGGCTTGAAGATGTAACTCACTTCTTTTATATATGCTGATCTGGGGTTGCATACTCAACACTCCTTTTCTTAGATTCCATACTTAATAGGAGTATAATTGAGATGCCTTCAATTACAAAAAGAAAATCTGATGAATCATTTAATCATTCTCCTTATGGGAATAACATAAATAACATTCAGGGAACAAGCTTGACAACTGTTTCTGAGTTTTATTACACAGAATTTATATGCCTCCCCTCCCCCCAACCCCTGCATTTCTTCCTTTCTTACCTTGTCATCTTATTACATATTGTAAGACCTCTCAAAAATTATTTGGGGAACTAGAAGCAAACTTTTAAGTTTTATGGTAGATTAGTCCATCCTTTTCAAAGGCACAAATTATGGTATATGGAAAATTTAGGTTGTAGACTAACATTGAAATTGGATCTACTCCTTGAGACAACTCCTTGTTGACCTCATCTGAGCTCACCAAACACAGCTCCTCACATTTCCTGGATGATTCCTGAGGTCTTTCTTGACCTATCAGAAGCAACCTAATTGTTCCCAGTACAGCTTACATGGGAACTCTAGACAGGGATTGTGCAGGCATGCACTTTGGCTTTCCCATCATGGAACTACTTGATCCTTTCTCATTGTTTGGCTACATATATACTGAAGCATTATTTATTTTTCCATTGCCTTCCAAAATCTCTAAAGGAACAGATATACTTAGTTACCCTCTACTTAGCTAAAAATACTTGCTAATGATAATGTTTTATCATTTTCTATCGTTAGAATAAACCAGAACACAGATTGGCATGTTTTCAATTTCATCCTTAGTAAGTAATTTGAAGAGAAAAGGCGTTTCCTCTTCTCTTCCAGGTTTTAGTTGGCCTATATTTAAATCGATATAAGATAGATTAACAGAATAAACCAAATTTAATTACATACATAGGAGAGCTCCACAAAGATATGAAGCTCAAAGGCAGTCAGGCAATTGACACTTATATACCATCCTGAGATACGGAGAACGGGTAGGGGTCTGGGGTTTCAGAGAGAAGGAAAACAATTAATTCACAGGAAGTTAAGAAGAACAAATGTTTGGTAAGCAAATATTTGCCACACCATGCAGATGCAGATAAGTCCTTCTGATCTGAAAAGTTATCTCTAGTAATACTGTACCTCTCTTCCTGGTATAGACCCTCTATCTAAATACTTTTTAATTTATTTTTTATTTTTTAAGATAGATAAGGGAAAGATAGAAAACTTTTCTTGAGTCTGCTGGGTCTTAACTGCCTTTGGCTCAAAACAGTCCATAATTTGGGTTGCCATATTCTGTCTTCCCTCACATTGATTCTATAATCAAATAGGCAGAGGAATAAATGGTATGGTTATGAATGTCTGTGCTTCTTTTTACCCTGTGTAAGCACATACAAACTCAAAATTCCGTATTTTTGGCTTTATTCCAACGACAAGGTGGTCAGACTCAAACAGCAGGCAGTTCTTAGACTGGGAAAGGTAGAACGCAAATTAATCATTTTGATTTCTTAAAAAGACTTATTTTATTGTTTTGACAGAGAGATAGAGAGACAGAGACAGAGAGAGACCAAGAGAAGGGGGAGGGCCCAGAGCAGTCTCCATAGTTGTATGTCATCAGTTCTCATGGTTTCATTCCACCTGGGTGGGCGGGGAACTGGGAAAGGCAGGAACTGGGCTGGGGTTCTCCTGCATGGGTGGCATGCCCCCATGAGCTGCGGGCCAAACCAAGGACCCCCCCATATGGGAAGCTTGCCTCAGCAAGAACCAAACTACTGCCACACCCCAGTTCATCATATGGGTCCACACGGGCTGGTGCCAGTATTCGATCCTTGGAACCTGGTGCTACACGATGAGCGCTTAACTCACCAAGCCATCCCAGCATCCCCTATTTTGACTTTTTTGATAGTTGACATTCTTGATACATTTGTATTCACACAATTATACTAGAAACTCGTGTATGTGTGTGTATATGTGTTGTGTGTCTACTACATTTCTGGAAGTAGGGATAGCTCTTATTTCATCACAGAGTAATTTCCCTGTGGGAATATTTTTAAAAGGAAATTGTATATGTGAAGAAATGGTGTAATTATTATCCTCAAAGTTAATCTTTTCAGATAGTATATGGCACACAATCCCTTGTTTTGTTGTTTATATTCAATCTGAGATATTTGAGAACAGTTTTTGCTGGCATTTCTCTCCACTCCTCAAAGCTCTTACATGATCTAAGATTGATGTTTGAGGTTAGACAAAACATTAGGTGGAATTCTTGGGAAGACTCCCTTTCTTTTTCCCCCCCTTTCTCCTTTCATGTTTTCCTCCCTTCCTCTCACCCTTCATTATTATTATTTTCTTTTTCTGTTAACCTAAAAATAAAATGCCACAGTCAGAAGCAATAAGCATTTATTTGCAGTCACAAAGAATTGCAATTCAGGGGCATAGATTCAGGCAGAAACCCAAATTATATCCCAATTATAAAGTGAAGGCAAGAGATTTTTATGAGAAAGGGAAAGGAAATAATTACATGAACCGAAGAAATGAATTTCAATTGGTGTTAACAAGTTACATAAGTTACCCTTTAGCTATACGTGGCTGGTTACTGATTCTAAAGAATCTCCATAATTGTCAGTTCTCATAGTCAAAATGTCTGTTGGCTTTTCAGTTGTTTAAAAGTCAGTGTTGGTTTGGCTCAGTACAAAGGTTATTTTTCCCAAATCAAACATTTCAAAGTCTTGCGAAAGACACGCAAGGCAGTTTCTCTAGAATGGCTGCTCTAGCTCTGTTTTAAAATGGCTCCACTTATATCAACTTTTCACACTTCCTTCATCTTTTGTTTTCTTTATTTTATTTTATTTTATTTTCCTTTTTTTTTTTGAGGGAGAGGGGTATGAATTTTCAAGGTATTTTTTATGGTAATTCACAACATCTCCAGGTCAAGAAAAAATGCCCATGCCAATCCCAGACAGGCTACCATAGACTCATATTACAATTCCATGCATCTTTCTGTTTCTCTTTAAGATTGCTTTTATGGACATCTAAGCATATACAGTGGAGAATTTCCCACTAATACAGATTTTATCCCTCAATTTACCTTTCTAAGCTATGAATTAGCATAATGTTTGAATGTAAATTGAAAAATGACATTCTCATAAACAAATGATTAAACTGTATACTATATACCTTTAGGGAAAACAATTTGGCAATGATCTCAAAAGCGTTGATAATATACAAAGATTGTGATCCAATAACTACATTTTTTAGAAATCCATGCTAATAAAATAATCAAGCATATACACAAATCTTTTTTGAGTAGTCCTTTTGAGCTTACTATTCATAATGATGATTATGAGAAATTTATTGAGTACCCAATGATTAGAAAATTAATCAATAAGTTAATCATAATAGGAATATTATGGTAACATTAAAATCATGTTTGTTTTCAAGAGGAAAGTATGCCTTATGTGTGAATTATAATATGGTTTTTAAGACATCTCTAGGAAATAATACTAAATGAGAAAATATTTTAAAAGGATGAGCCATGTGTGATTATAATCCTGAAAAAATATATATGAAAATAATAAAATACCCCAAATTGTTGATGTTCTATTCAATTACCTTAATATAGTGATATTATTAGAGGTTTTAATTCCTCATTAGACTTTATTATCTACAATGAACATGGGTAATTGCTTCAATCTAAAAAAACCCCACAAAGGTTCATTTTAAAAATATCAATCATTTTCCATCTGTTCCACTGTTCACAAGACACTAATTCTTTCTGCTATTAATTTTGCTACAGTCTCCCAAATATATCTTTATATTACACATATTTAAGCTTTCCAAACATTTCCTTTAAATGTTTTATATTATCTTTAATTAATAAAGTCAGCTGCAAATTATAAAATATTTATATAGATTAATTCACTGAAAAAACAAAATAAATGACCTCATTTACATTGCCAGGAAGAGAAAATGAGGATCTTAAATGAATGTGAACCTTTCTAAATGAAGATGTTAGCAATATTAGTTTTCAAGGAGTCACTAAAAATTAGTGAGGTCTTATTATATTAGCCTGTTTGAACTAAAGCTCTCTTCTGGAAAAAAATTTACAGGGATTTTCTAATGCCTATGTTTATTCATTATTTATTTGGTGAAGTTTGATCCAGATTTTCAGATTACACTATTACTTTTTTTCTGAATGTTGTCAGCGTACTGTGTGAAAGTGCAGCATGTCAAGCTAATTTCAAAAGGCGACTTGATTGAAAAATATTAACTTTAACGTTCCACATATACTTCAGGTAATATTTACCACTATTATGTTGCAATTATACATAAGTGCTAATGACATATTGGCATGCTATTAAAACTTTCAAAATATAGTAAATTTTTTTTAGGTATTTTTTCTGAAAAATCAAGTGTTAGGAATAGCCAGCTATCTTAAAAAGTGATCTTTCCCTGTGCCCTAATGGAGTGTCAACTAAGTGAATAAACATGGGCAGAAGGGGGTGGGGGGGAGGGAGGGAAGACCAGCAGGAAAAGGGACCAGATGTACAAATGTCTAAGGCAAAAGAGAAAATGTTACTGAAAATTGTTCAGTAGAGCTGAAACGTACAGTGAAAATAACTTTATTTCATTCAACACATTTTTATTAATCATCTACTCAGTGCCATGTATGTGATTGGTAGTAGAAATTTGTTCATGAACTATGGAAAGGGTGTGGCTGGGGGAGGGAGATAAGAAAAAGTTACACGAACAAATACAAATATGTTGAGTGTTTCCAGCGAGGACACTTCTAACAAATCTGGAAGACCAACTCCAGGCTGGAAAGATAGGAGACTTCCAGAGGAAGTGACATTGAGCTAAGACCTGAAGGATGAATCCTACCCAGATGGGTAGAGTGAGACCAGTGGCCCCAAGCAGACAGCAGGATGTAGGAGGAAACAGTTGAGCAGGGTCAGGAAATCTGACAAAGTTCACTATGGCTGAGTGTGGAGAGCTTGGAGGAGAAACGTCCAATGCTGGATAAGAAGTGGGTGGGGTTAAACATGGCAGGGCATTGTAAAACAAGAACTGTGATCTTCATTCTAAGAGCAGTGGAAAGCCTTTACCTCCAAATACAGGGTAGTGACAGAGTCGTTAAGTGTGATTATAAAGATCACTATTAGAAGAATTACAGAAAGAACATTGTGGGTAATGAAGGGCTTGGTGAATGAAGGAAGACTGATTCAGGCAGCTAACACAGAACTTCAGAAAACAGTTAACAGTGTTGCGGATGGCAGTTGTAACTGGAATGGAAAGAAGTAGACTAAGGCATTTTTCTCCAGACCTTCTCCCCTAATGACTGAGACTCTAGATGGGCAGCCCACCTGTTCTCTGTGAAATATAAACCCTGTAGTCCCCTCGACAATGATGAGAGGCAGAGCCTTCACTCCTGATAGTGACTGCCCTTTGTTTTCTAAATGGCCAAGAGCTGGATATCATTAGGGCTTTTTAAAGATGCATTTAACAATATCTATTTCATCTTAATATGATAAAGTTGCAATGGGATACACTATTTGAAAGTGCTTTGGAAACAATGATCATTTTATTATGCTCATGAAAGAGTCAAATACAAAAAACCCGAACAGATTTTCACCCATCAATATTTATTCATCAAATGCTTTCTTTGTGCTTTTGCCACTTCACTGGGCATCGTGGAAAAAGTAGAAGAAATTTATGGATGTATTGGTATGTGACTTAAAGACGTGCTGAAATGCAAATGAAATTAAGAAAACTGAAAATAATGAAGTGGGCCCAGACCTTAGGCTCTAAATATAGATCATGTTTTTCTGTTTTAAATTAATGAGAACTGTGCTGAGTTAACCTTGAAATACAATTCATCTTCTCTTGATTTGTTATTTAGAAGTGTTGATTGCCCTGGGGAGAGAATTATCATCTTGTGAGTGAACTTGGGAAATTTCTGGTGATTTTCCCACCAGTTGGAACTCAGCTGATTACTATATCTGTCCAACGTCATTGCCAGACCTTCATTGTTTATGTTTCATTATAATCCAGTTAGGTAAACATAACCTTAAAGGTTTACAGTTAACAGAGGTTCCAGAGTTTTAATTTCTCTTCTATTTTTCTTCCTGTAATGGAAGATTCTGCTCAGAGGGAAAAGCGAACAAATAGATTATATTCTTGGGGAAATTATTTTAATGTCATCTAAACGGTCTCTGGTTTATTTCTTATTTCTGTCACAGTCTTCCTGATCTAAACCAGGTGGTTATTGAAAGCACTTTCACTTGTCTTTTATGAAAACAACATTTGTATTGTCATTTAGTCCATTGCTCTACCATTAGGTCTGTGTTCCAATGAATATAAAGGCCATAGTTCCATGAAGAAAATACATTCAGGAAGAAAGCTAAAGTAAAATTTCACTCCTCGGTTTATGGAATGTTAGTCTATTTGTGAATGTATTAGATTGTACACACTCATCTTTGTGTGACTTCAATTTTATGGTAAAGGTTATTAAAAGATACAGGTCAGTAGTGGTAGAAGAAATATATTCTTGCATTTAAAAAATTTTTAAAGCAGGGAAGATATAGGAAGGTACAGATTTTAGTTCTTGTCCTCAGAAAGGTCTAAAATACCTCAAAATATCAAGTTCCTTATTTTTACAATAGAAATAATAATGTGAGTGGGATAAGGTCGTTCTGCAGATCAAATCAGATAGCATGCAGAAAAATAATACTTTACAAAGTACAAAGCACGACATAAATCTGGAATTGATGGGCAGCTCTTACTTAGATGTCCAAGTTTAAGGACTTAAAGCGTGATGTCAGCTGAAGTATATTAGTAGATAAAAATTGTGCTTCACTCAGTCCTGAGTTTCACATTTAAAATGTAAAAAACAAATTCATTTCATGAAATAATGGATTTAATAATTTATTTGCTTTTGAAGTCAGTTTCATTCTAAACTCAGTAATCTTATTTAAATTTTTTTATTTTTAGAAATTAAGATTTTTCTCTGAACTTGAATAGATTATAATATGTCAGTTTGTTTGTTCATTTATATATCCAAAAACCATTTTGTGAGAAATTAATATATATGCAGACTATGATAATTGCTGAGGATAAAAACAAACATTAAGGTGTCCTTTAAAAAAAAAAAAACTTTCCAACTTAGTAGGGAAAGTAGTAATTATAATATACAATACTACACATTAGTATACTGCATGTGTAAACCAGCAATTATAACTCACAGTTTTAGGTGTTAAGAGTGTTTAAGAAATACAATAAGTGCAAAAAGGCAAAAAAAAAAATAAAAAAATTCTTGCTTTATATGAGAAAATGATAAGAGATGTCATAGAGGTTTCCTTGTCATGGAATGTTATGACCTGAACCGTGTCTTCCAAAATTCATATGTTGAAGTCCTAACCCCCATACCTTAAAATGTGACCTTCTTTGGAGATAAACTCTTATCTGATGAGGTAACCAAGTTAAAACTGAGTCATGAGGGTGGGCCCTAATTCAAGATGACTGATGGATGTACTTATGTACTTATACAAAGGATAATTTGGACATAGACATGCATCCAGAGAGAACATGTGAAAATAAAGGCAGAAATCTAGGTAATGCTTATATAAGTGAAGGGCCAACAAAGTTTGCCAGCAAACCACCAGAAGTTGGAAGAGAGGCATGGTACAAGACTCTTTCACAGCCCTCAAAAGAAACCATCCCTGCTGACCCCTGGATCTCATACTTGTAATCTCTGTAACAGTGAGACAACAGCTTTCGGTTATTTAAACGACTCAGTTTGTGGTATTTGTTATGGCAGCCCCAACCAAACTAATACACGAATTAAAAAAAAAAAAGAACACGAATTCATCATTATAAGACAAAGGAAGGAAACACGAGGAGAGTGTAAGACTGAGCAGAATTTATGCAAAGACAGGGTGATATAATGAATATAATGAAACAGGACCCAGTTGTAAAGTTGAAAGTAATTCAGTTTAGCAGAAAATGGGATGTAAGAACACTTGCAGTAGGAGAAAACTTTGATATATGGTCAGAAGTCATCCGTCTTGGTCCACGCCATGGGGTTCGGATATTTTTCTAAAGCAATTGCAAAACAGCAAGGCTTTTAAAACAGATGAAACATCTGATAAGATGTGTGTTTTAGAAAGACCACTCACTTTTTTTTTAAGATTATTTTTATTGTTTTTGAAAGAAGGTGAGAAAGAGACAGAGAGCCAGAGCCAGAGAGAGAAAGACAGACAGACAGAGAGAGAAGGGGCGGGGGCCCAGAACAGTCTCCATAGTTGTACATCATTAGTTGTGACATGGTTTCACTCCACACAGGAGGATGTGGGGCCACACAGGGTGGGAACTGAACTGGAGGCCTCCCACATGGGAGGGGAAAATCTTCGCCTCTGGGAAAGATGGTTACCGGTTGCACCGCAGTTCAGCACAGGGCCCTGCATAGGCTGGGGTTGGGACTCAAACCCCGGACTTTGTGAATGCAAGGGAAGCTCAACCTGCTGAGCTATCCTGGCATCCCCAGACCACTTACTTTTTTAATTCTATAATTCAGATAGCTAGGTGGGATGAAACCAGGGTTCCACAGGTCAGCCAGGAATTTACTGTGATATGATGGTTATGAACATGAAAAATGATGGTTATTCAAATAGGGCAATGGAGTGAGATTAAGAAGTAGATTCAGGAGAGTTAGAAGTGACCAGAATTCAGTGACCAGCTGTTTAGATGAGAAACAGAGGAAATGGATTGTGATTTTAGCAGTGAAAATGGAGAAAGGATGGAAATAGGAATATTTCAAAAGAACTGGAAGATGTTCTTTCTCCCAATGTAACAGAGGAAATAACATATAACCTCAACAAATCGCAGGCCTCTTTGGGAAGGCATTTTATTGTATTGTGATTCTGCAAGCACATGTTGGGCACCGCTACCTATTCAAGTGCCACATATTATATGGCAGCAATTCTACAAGCCATTATATTTTATTGTACATATCATAGACAGACACATATTCACCCTGATGGCAAACAAATGTTTCTGCCTAAAAAATAATTCAATGAGCTGTGTTGTATTTTTAGTGTAAAAACATAAACTTCCTCTGGTAACTAAGTTGTAAAAAGTTTTGCTGTACAACGCTGTTTATCTTTTCAAACAAAGAAAAGGGAATACCGTACAAATCTTTCGGTCACACTAGTGGAAAACAACCTTATCGTAAGCTACTCGTTCAGTTTATTTTCTCTTAAGTTTCAAAGTCTGTCATTTAAATGTTTCTTAAAGAGGGTTTATCCACAGGGCTATTTTAGGAAGAAATTTCCATTGCAGAAAATAACAAGTTACCAAAAGGTAGTTTTTGATGTTTTTCTCTCTTTCGCTGGTAGGTATAATAGCTTGACAAAGCAGGTGTCTTTCTTTAAAATTAATCAGCCTTTGCCGTTTGCATTTCCACTAAGTAACTTGTCCAGGTTCTGGTTATTTTACAGAGGACCTGCAATGAGGTCCTTTCTTTACAACTTTTTCTGTTGTAAAAATTTCTTCCCTAAGCACTCCCTAACCCAGTACCAGTCCATGCTCTGGCCTTGCTTTGCCTTCACCAGCGCCTTGGTTCTCTGTTCAGGAGATAGCTGCTTGTTGCTAAATTACCTCCCCACTTTGCTGTCTTTTCCCTTCAACAAACTTTCCCCTCAAGCTGCTTCTGGCAATTGGTTCTAGCGTTGTTTGGACATCTCCTCTAGGCACTAATGCTTGGGCCTCCTTCCCCCACTTTTCTTCTGCTCCCTAACATCCTATACATGGCTCTGTCATTTCACTTCACTTAATTTTACTGAATTTATCTAAATAGAGCCTCCACCGTTGGAGTATGAAAATTTGCAAGGCAGGTTGTGGCACAGAACCTGATAAAAACTGTACGCTGTGTCACAGTAGCAGTCCTTCTAGCCAATCTTTAAAGTAAAGTCATCTGGTGACAAATTCTTTCAGTTTTCTTTCATCTGAGAATCTCTTTATTACCACTTTATTCCTGAAGGATAGTTTCACTGGACATGAAATTCACAGTTGCCAGTTCTTTCCTTATAGCATTTGAAAAATTTATGGTGCTTCCTTATGGTCACCACGAACTCAGTTAATGTATTATTTCTCTTGGGCTTATTTCAAGATTTTTTTGTTGTCTTCAGTATTAGAAGTTTAATTACATGTCATGGTTGAGATTTATTTTAACTCTGTGAATCTGTAATTTTATGTCTTTTACCCAATTAGGGAAGTTTTCAGTGTTTATGTCTTCAAACCCTCTTTTATCTCCTCTTTCTCCTCTCACTGGGATTCTGAGAATAAGAATGTTGATTTTTTTTTTTTAATTATTGTCTCACCTTTATTTTTTTCTGCCTTCCTCAGTGAGTGGTCACCAAGCCTTCCATGTCATCACCTTCCTGTGAAGTGTCTGTTTCTCTGACATCATCATATTTTTCTATTTCTCCAGTCTTAGTCTAGGCTCTTGTTACTGTTTAGACAAAATAACGCATGTATTGACCAAATAGTTTCTCTAACTCAAATATCTCACTTTTCCAATATCTTCTTACTTAAGCCAGATTTATTTTTGGAAAACAGATAGAATTATGTCATTTCACATCAAAATCTTTGTTAATTTATTTAACAGTTGTTTAATTGCATACTATATGCCAGGCACTATTTATTGTCTACTGAATAAAATCTCAACACACTTACCATCCTCTGTCATCTGACCCTCGAACCCCTATTTTCCCTAGATTCTATTTCTCTGCCTACCCCTGGACTTTGTTCCCTTGTTTCTCCCTTCTTCTAATTTCTAAAGATTTCTACTCACAAACACAGTCATATCCTTTCACTGGAGTACATAGCTTTAGGTTTACTGGATGCTCCAAAAATGTTGGTTGATGATAAAATGTTATTTAGTTCACATCATTTTAAACCTTCAGTTATATCGTGTTAAGTTTTTCTCAGTCTCTGTCAAGGTATATTTTCTACCTTAGCATTTTTTTCCATAATGCTAATTCTATGATTTATGCATGCTTCATGGGCAGCAGGAAATATTTTATAGCCTTCAAATAAAATCATAGGTGTGAAATGCTCCACAAATAGCAATAATTTACCATACCATTTGACTTTTTAAAACTTTGTATTCATTGAATTTTAAGTTACCAAATCAATAGGTTCTTCTAGAAGAAGAACTATTTCATAACTGTTTTTTTAATTTTTTTTAAATAAATAAAACCTAAATTTGTGAAATAAAGGAAACAGTGGTTGTGCAGTCCTCTGCCTTTAATGTATTTGCCATCATTCCTTTTGCTGCATTTCTAATCTACTGTCTACATGAATGTTCCAATTAGCATATGTTCAAAGCTAAGATAATTAAAAGATGGACTAACCAATAGATTTTTATGGTGCCAATCTATATAGCTAAGACACCACTAGACATTTAACAACACAGGAAACATATTAGTTTCCCATTGCTGTTGTAACAAATCAACAAAATTTAGTGCTTATAACAGCACAGATTTATTATCTTACGGTTCTGGAGGTCAGAAGTCTTGCATGGATATCTCTAGGTATCTTAGCTTTGCTGCCATATCAAGCCCCCACAGACTCCGTGGCTTACACAACAGAAATTTATTTTCTTACAATTTTCTCTAAATGCTGGAAAGTTCAAGATCAAGGCTCTGGCTAATTTGCTTTCTGGTGAGAGCTCCGTTCTTGACTTGTATCCTGCCATCTTCTCTCTTTGTCTTTACATAGTGGAAACAGAGCTAGAGGGCTGGTATATCTTCTTCTTTGGGGGGCACCAGCCCCATGAACCCACCTTTATGACTTCATGCAACCTTTATTACTTCCCTACAGACCCTATCTCCAAATGCAGTCACAATGAGGGTTAGAACTTCAACAAATGTATTTAGTGGGGACACAAACATTCAGTTTATAACACAAGGTTAAAATCAAGGTGTCAGCAGGACTTCATTCCTTTCTACAAACTCTAGAAGAAAATACAATTTTTTACCTTTTCCAACTTCTAGAGGGTGCCCACATTTGTTGGCTCCCAACATGCTTCCTTCTTGAAAACCAATGTATTAGTTTCCTAGGACTGCCATCACAAAGTCCAACAAAATGGTTGGCTTAAAAAACAGAATTTTATTATTTTACAGTTCTTGATTCTAGAGGCCTACAATCCAAGTGTTGACAAGGTAGATTCCTTGTGAGGGGTATGAGAGAGAATCAATTCTATGCTGCTTTTCTGACTTCTAACGGTTTGTTGGCAATTTTTG
>PVKE010034345.1:0-17446 GCA_004027555.1 Craseonycteris thonglongyai
GAGGGCACCAGCATTATGGACACACTCAATAGTTTGGTGGTTACCTGGAGAGTGGGGAAGATGGGGGGAGGAGTGTTGTGGGGGGAGGGGGGAGTGGGCACCGGATTGTGTGTGAGGGGGCTAGTTCTGGGTGGCAGGCACATGGTGCGATGCATGGGTGATGTGATGTGGACTTGTGCATCTGGAAACTATCTAATTGTTGCCAACCAATGTCACCCCATTAAATTTAACAATAAAAAAAATACAAAAAAAAGAACTCATGCAGCTGAAAAACAACAAAAAAAAAACAAATGATCCAATAAAAAAAATGGGCAGAGGACCTAAACAGGCACGTTTCTCCTAAAGACATACAAGCAGTCAACAGATACATGAAAAAATGCTCAACATCACTGGCAATTAGGGAAATGCAAATTAAAACCACAATGAAATACCACCTCACACCTGTTAGAATGGCTATAATCAACAAGACAAGCAATAACAAGTGCTGGAGAGGCTGTGGACAAAAAGGAACCTTCATATGCTGCTGGTGGGAATGTAAATTGGTCCAACCACTGTGGAAAGCAGTGTGGAGATTCCTCAAAAAACTAGGAATGGAATTGCCATATGACCCAACTATCCCTGTCCTGAGTATCTACCCAAAAAACCTGAAAACCTTAATATACAAAAATAGATGTACCCCAATGTTCATTGTAGCACTGTTCACGGTGGCCAAGTCTTGGAATCATCCAAAGTGTCCTCTGATAGATGACTGGATAAAAAAGTTGTGGTACGTTTATACAATGGAACACTATTCAGCAATAAGAAGAGGTGAAATACAACAATTTGTGATAACATGGATGGACCTTGAAACATCTTATTAAGCAAAATAAGTCAGAATGAAAGAATCAAGAAACATATGACCTCATTTATAGGTGGAATATAAAACTGAAAGGAACAAAGAAACAAAAACTCATGCACTCAGTCAATAGTTCAGTGGTTACCTGAGGGTAAGGGAGGAGGTGGGTGGGAGAGCTGGGTTGTGGGGGAGTAGGGATGGGGAATGAAACATATGTTGATTAAAAGTGAGCTAATTCTGGGTGGTGAGCACATAATTCGATGTATAGACACTGTAACATAGAACCGTACACTTGGAAACAATGTAATTAATATCAATTAATGTCACCCCAATTAATTTAACAACAACAACAATAAATAAATAAGAAGATATTGATCTTTGTGGACTTTCTTCCAAAATATATCAACTCTAATATAGAAAAACAAGACAAGTCTCAAGTTTGGGGTATTCTACAGAACATCAGACACATTTTTCTCAAAACTTTGAAGGTCATGAAAAACAAAAAAGTCTTAGAAGCTTTCCCAGACCACTGGAGGCTAATAGACATGGTATCCTAAATTGAATTATGAAACAGCCAAGAAACACTGGTTAGTAAATCTGAAAAAAGTATTAAATTTAATCAATAATAACACATCAATGTGAGTTTACTGATTGTAGCAAACCTACCATATTAATACAAAGTGTTTAAATAATAAGGGAAGCAGGGTATAGAGTGTACAGAAACCCTGTACTATGTTCACAATTTATTTATAAATCTAAACCTACAATAAAAAATTAAGTTTATTTAGGTAAAATCTATAGAAACTTTTACTGACATGTGGATCATGCTGCTATTAGAACTGAATTTGTATTTTCCTTTTAGAAGAAGTTATTAAATCTTATTAAGAAAAAGAAAATAGTATTACTTTAGGGATATAGTGTGGACTATGAACAAAGAGGATGTTAGTAATGCAAGATTAAAGCTTTCATTTAAGGCTATATAGGTAGGATTTCAGAGACTTATGGATTCACCAACCTACAAAAATAAATATTTGGTAAAGATAAGAATACTTTTTAATTTATTTTTATTATTATTTTGACAGAGGGAAAGACAGACAGAGAGACAGAGAGAAGAGGGAGGGCCCAGAGCAGTCTCCATAGTTGACAGCATTAATTTTCCATATAGTTTCACTCCACAGGTGGGCATGGGGTTGTACAGGGCAGTAACTGGGCCGGGAGCCTCCCCCATAGGCCCTGGCAAGAACTGAACTGGGGGCACACCACAGTTCAGCATATAGGTCCTCCTGGGCCGGGATTCAATCATTGGTCTCTGGGGCTACAAAGCGAACACTTAACCTGACGAGCCATTCCAACTTTCCCAATAAGAATAGCTTTAATATATTGTAAAAACTACTTGATTAACTATTAATACCGTCAGGTAAGATTCTAGCCTTAGGGGAAGCCAGGGTGGCTCAGTGGGTTAAGAGCTCACTTTGCAGCGCCGGGGACCGGGGATCGAATCCCGGCCCAGGCCTGTGCAGAACCATATGCTGAACTGGGAGCTCCCCCAGTTCAGTTCTCTCTGTGTCTCTGTCTCTCTCTGTCAAAAATAAATAAATAAATAAAATATATTTTTTTAAAGAAGATTCTAGCCTTATTTGAACAATAAAGTAACTATAGGTGGCAATCCCTTTATACCCTTTACAAAAGAAATTGCTTGTGAATAAGCGATGACTTGGATTAGTTTAACTGCAAGAGCTTAGTAGCTCTAAAAACCTGTGAATATTTTATAAACCAATGATGTTCAATACTAATCTTATACTAATAATGTTATTTATGCACACTTAGTCTTTTGATAATTAACGTGATGTTAAGTTCTTATTTGAATGGTGATCCAAGTTTCACTCTGGTATTTGAATATAACTATTAATAATACCCCTTTTAATTTTTCAAAATGTCTAATATTGGTAAATTAAAGGGCTAACCAATTACATTGATAAAGAAATATTGCAAAGCATATAATTTCTATTTTAAAAATGCTATAGCAGAATTATTAACACCATACCCTTTATTTTACCTCAGGTGGAAAAAGGGATTGAATATATAAATAGCTTCCTTGCTGTTTTGAAGAAAAGCTATTATACTTAACCACTTATTTGAAAGATCTCCATAATTTTTACAAAGCCTTATTAAATATACTCTTCCTAGAGTTGAGAGATTTAAAAAAGTCTCTATTTTAAATTAAAATACTATCTTGACTTTATAATTTAGTCTCCATAGTATAGTCTGTTTCTCTTTTAGCCTTGGCATCCAGGAAATATTGAAGCAAGTTTTGTTTTCAAATATAAGAACTTCCCTTAGGCTAGGTTTTCTAGGACAAGTACTTACTACCTAAAAACAGTTCTTTTGGAAGTGTTTATATTTCTAGATTTAAATATAAATAAGTGCCTTATTTATTTTTTCTTAAAATTGGGCAGATTTTGTGTGTATGCAAATGTATGTTTAAAATGCTGTTACTAACTGGTTTAAACCTTTGTAATATTAATCTATAGTGTTATAACCTTTTTATTAATATTATATAAAGATTATTCTTTTGTTATTTTACCATGTTCTATATTTTCTATTGGCATCTCCATCATTTTTGAACACTATGAGTGTAATATTCATTCTGGAGCATCTGCATACTGATTCTGAGTAATGTCCTCTTATAAAGTAAGCCATATTTCTCATCAAATGAAATAAGTGTTATTGAAAAGAAAATTAGTAGGATGGGTTTTTAAAGAGAATAATATATCTGCAAATCAAATTTTATTCTTATGATTTTAAAAGCTCTAAAATATCTAAATAATAAAGTTTAAATTGTTAAGAAAAAGTTATTTAAAAGATGCAAGATGCCAGCTTTCTATTGGTGCCATCATATCCCATTGAAGCAATGAGTACATAACAATATTTCATGGCTCCACCATCTAGCTAAATTATTGCCCCCTCCCCCTTGTTTGTTGGAGGTTTTATTGCATACTCACTCCTCCAGTGTTGTGTAGTACTTACACAACATTCTCAAATTTCAAATACCACTTCAAGATGGTCTTGCACTTCAACAACTGTTTAATACCATTTTTTTCTTTCTTGCTATTAAGATTTATTTTATTTTTTGAAAGTGAAAGACGATAGATAGATGATAGGTAAGTAGGTAGCAGACAGATGATAGATAGATTATAGATAGATAGATGATAGATAGATAGATAGATAGATAAATAGATAGATAGATAGATAGGTAATAGATAGATAGGAAGCTGGGATGGCTCAGCAGGTTAAGTGCTCAATTTGCAGCCCCAGGTCAGAGGATAGAGTCCTGGTCCTGGCCTGTGCAGACCTATACACTGAACTGAGGTGTGCTTGCATTGTAAGAGACCCCTAGTTTGGTTATTGCTGGGAAGAGCTTCCCTTGTGTGAGAGGTCTCTGGTTTGGCCTCCAGCTCATGGGGTCTTGCCTCCCATGCAGGAGGCCCCTGGCCTGGTTCCTGCCTTGCACAGCTACCCACCCACCCATGTGGAATGAAATCATGTCAGAAATTGATGATGTGCAACTATGGAGACTGCTCTGGGTTCTCCCCTTTTTCTCTGTCTCTGTCAAAAAAAAAGAAACAATAAAATAAAGTAAAAGATAGTTGGATGATGATAGATAAATAGATGATAGATAGATAGATAGATAGATAGATAGATAGATAGATAGATAGATAGATACAGATAGATATAGATAAATAAAATAGAGAAAAGGAGAGAGGGCTCAGAGTAGTCTCCATAGTTGGAGATCGTTAGTTGTGACATGGTTTCATTTCATACAGGTAGATGTGGGGCCATTCAGGGCAAGAATCAAACTGGGGACCTCCAGCATAGGAGGTAAGAACTTTCACTGCCATCCCGGCCATAATCAGCTATGCCACATAGTTCAGCATACGAGTTTTCATGGGCTGGGGCTAGGACATTATTCCTGGACCTCACAGTTGCAAGGCAAGTGCTCAACCTGTTGAGCTATCCTGCCATCCCTGGGGCTGCAATGTGAGCGCTCAACTCACTGAGCTATCCCAGCTTCCCCACAAGGAACGTTTTTCGTTTTGTTGTTGTTTTTTTATATCTTTTCACATTTATAGAGAGAAATTATCTTTTTGTCTTCAGTGCATATTTATTTCTGTTTTACTTTTGACAGATAGAGAGAGAGACAGAGACAGAGACAGAGACAGTTAGAGAACCGAACTGTGGGAACTCCCCAGTTCAGCATGTGGGTCCTGCCTGGGCCGGAGCCGGGATTCGATCCTCGGTCCTCGGGGCCTCAAAGCGAGCGCTCAACCCGCTGAGCCGTCCCGGCTTTTCCCGGAACGTTTTTAATATATATTTTATTTATTTATTTATTTTGACAGAGGGGAGAGAGAGAGAGAGAGAGATACAGAGACAAAGAGAGAACTGAACTAGGGGAGCTCCCAGTTCAGCATATGGTTCCGCACGGGCTGGGACCGGGATTCGATCCCTGGTCCCCGGCGCTGCAAAGTGAGCGCCTAACCCACTGAGCCATCCCGGCTTCCCCACAATGAACGTTTCATGAATACTTTCTAAAGGAGGTGGTGCTTGAGCCAGATATTGGGGTTACTAGAGAATGTAGATTATATATTCTAGGACTTGTCAAATATATGAAGTAGAAAAGTGGATTTTCTTGGTGTATATTAGTATATTTATCTGAGAGCTTGCTACACTAAATAAAGTCATGGAAAATAAGTTAAAGTGAAATAACCACAATTTTTGAATGGCATCTCTGAGAGTTTATAATTGAAGTAATAAGAAGTTATTTAAAGTCTTTGAGTATTGAAGTATGAATATATATCTGTAATATGGAGATTGGAGAGATAGATATGAACTAGGATATACTGGTGATAGAGATCCAATCATACTTGTCACAATCTATTACTATTATAGTATTATGCATGTTGGAGTCCTAACAGTGAAAATATTCTGGTTTCAATTTTTACTGACTCTTACTAAATATTATGAGCCTGAACTGTTTTCATTCTTAATGGTTTCTGATTCCAGGTAATAAGCATAATTATCTTCTTAATTTGTTTAAACCTATAATGTTCATAATGTAAGCAGTCTCTGGCTCTCAAACACATATGTTTGAAAAATGTTAAGACCATAAGCTTGACTTTTATTTTGAAGGTAAAAACAGTGTAATAGCAGTAAAATAAAAGCTGTAAAAAAATCTATCTGTAAACAAAAAATATTTTATAGAGTGGTTACTAAGTACTTTAGTCACTTTAGCAATAAAATAAAAGTTAATATTTGAGAAGTGGGAAATAAAAATCTAATGTAAAATTTGAGATTCAATAAATAATTTTAATAAATGCATTAATTGGCATATATAGGTAATATAATTTAAAATGTTGGAATTCTGAAATATATTTAATTATGCTTATTTAATGGTAGAATTGGGAAAGTTCATGTAAAAATATATAAAAATTTAGAACAGCCCAAAACATAGCTATCTCTCATAAAAGGTATATTCTGATGTCAATGAGGAAAATTATAAATATAAGATAGATGAGAATACCCTGCAAGTTAACACTATACAGAAGCTTCATGAAGTTTTTGTTTGTTTGTTTGTTTATTGTGTTTAAAAATATGAATAAATTGTCATGTAGATTGGGTGATGACTTTAATGTTTAATTATTCCTTATATTTATTATCCTTTGATACATAACTTTTTAGTGCAACCACACAAAGGGAAAAATATTTGTAACAACATGGATCGCTTTGAACAATTGGATGATAAAATATATGATTCAAGGAGTATCTTGAGGGGAAGCTCACTTTGCAGCACTGTGGACCGCAGATCAAATCCCTGCCCCAGCCCTTGCGGACCCATGTGCTGAACTGGGGAGTGCCCCCAGTTCAGTTCTCTCTCTGCCTCTGTATCTCTCTCCCTCTCTCTTTCTCTGTCAAAAACAATAAAAAAAAAAAAGGACTATCTTGGGAAACACTAGCACAATTTAGCTTGGTTGCTATTATATCTCTACCATTGTCATTGTCATTGAAAAGACACACATAGGTTAGGCCACATGTCCCAGGAAGAGACTGAGAGAAACATGGAGTTATCCCCATTTGGCCCAGGATATACAAGTGAGTCAAAATGAGTTCCTCAGAACAGGTAAGCTGAACTACATCTTGTACGCTAATAGCTAGTTAATACACAGACTCATGAGAAAAGATAAATTTCTGTTTCTAGTCACATAATTTTGGGGTGACATTTTTAACAATTATAACTAACTGACATAACCCTCCAAAAACTTTATTTTCTTAAAGTGACATAAATACCCTGTCAAGTTCTGGAACAACCACAAAAAATTCTAAAATCTTTTCAGAAAATATCCATAATACTGTAAGAATTTTAACCCACACAGTATGAGAAAAAAATAAAATAAAAAATTAACATTTTTATGTTTATTGTCTAGCATGGTGAGAATTCAACAAATACTGGTAGCTTACAGTTTTATAATTTTTTTTAAAGATTTATTTTATTGATTTTTTTTATGATTTTTTGACCTATATGACCGAAAGAAGAATATTTCTAGTTGGAGACTTAGAAAACAACTTCACAACATATAATCTTGATTTCTAATTCAGACTTGAAGATACAAGATCATCATTTGAGCATCGTCAAGTTTTCGTTTCATCTCTCCAATTGCTTTACAATTATATATTGCTATGTTACAATTATACATATACAGATTTACAATAATACATTACAATTTACAATTATATAGAATATATATTCTATATAATTGTAATGTATTATTGTAAATTTATATATTACAATTAATTGTAATATATAAATATAAATATATATTTAAAAGTGAAATATCTGTGTTCATTTTTCTATTCCTTCTCAGTATTTTCTAAATGTTTTTTTGTTAATCAGCCCCTCCTACCTTTTTTTTCATTCTTCCTGCTCTAATTGTGAAGAATATATAACAATAGCTTTTCAGATTGATTCATCTAAAGGTAATGCTATAAGCCATATATATTGAATGCAAAATCTAATCTTAACACATCGAATGTAAATGTTAAAAATCTAGCAATTTTTAGACTGATCCAGACAAATATCTGATTATATAACCCCAATGTGCTCAGGGAGGCTAAGAAAAAAGCAGAATCATGAGTTAGTCATAAGTTCTGACTTAGTGAAAAGTAGAAAAACCAGAAAGAGTCCTCTTAGATTCTTATTCCTTCAATATTTTAGTCAAAACTAAGATTAATCATTATAAATCTCCATGCATTTAAGAACTGTGGTAACGTGGGTTCTATTTAATAAACATTTCTGCCTCTCTGTTATTCAAACACACTTGCTACACTCTTATTTTGGGTGCTATTATTTGGCTAGTTTTGACCAATGAATTGTGAATGTAAATGCAATGTTTGGCCAGTGAATTTAAACATTGGTGTGAGACCTTCCAGATAATTTATTCCTCTGTTACTATGACTAGCAATATTTCAGGCCTTGGCTACTTCATAATTCTGGATCTTAAAATAAACTCAAGCTTTCTAACACAAGCTTTGTGACAAAGTGCCTTGTTGAAAAATGCATACATTAACTGTGAATACAAATATATTTATACAAATATATACAAATACAAATACAGAAAATTCTAAGTATTTTTTCTCTTATTTTTGATATTTTTCATTTTTCAAACTTATTTAGTGGTTTTAACATATTTTAAGTATAAAATATATATATAAATAATATATATATAATATAATTATACATAATATATATTACATAAATATATATAATGTGAATGGAACTGAAGCAGCTTAATACAGTAAATAAGAATTATGTAGTAGACATCTATTGTAAATTGTGTGCTCTTTTTCACATTCTTTTAGGCTGTGTTTTATTTACTCTTTTTTTTTAAATTGCTACAATCTACAGAGTTTATTAGCAGTTGGGAAAGTCACATAGGCTTCATTTTTTTTACATGTACTTATATGTGTATAGGTGTGTGTGTGTGTGTGTGTGTGTGTGTGTGTGCGCATTTATTTGAACACATTCGTGAATTTATGTAACCACCATACACAGTCAACGTAATATTTCATCTGCCTTTATATTTATTCCCCTTTCACCTTATTTTGTTCCTAACCCCTAAAAACTGTTAACTGTCTTTATTTCTATTATTTGTTATTTTAAGAATATTCTATAGAATCATATATTATATAACCTTTTGATATTAGCACTCTTTACTCAGCAGAACCCCCTTGAGATTTATCCATGTTGTGTTTTTTGATAGTTTGTTCATTTTTATTGCTGAGTAGCATTCCATGGTATGGATATAACACATGTCATTTAACCATTCACCCATTGACAGACAAAGGGTTGTTTCCAGTGTTTGCCTGTTACAGAAAAGCTTAAGTGAACATAAATGTAAATTTTTTTTATTATGGAGTTTGTTTGGAATGACATTAAGTTACTAAAATTATATAGGTTTCAAGTATACAATTCTATAATACATTATCTTTTCATTGTGTGTGTGCTCACCACCCAGTCAGTTCTATCATCTTATATTTGAAACCCCCATCTCCCCTTCACCACGACCATCCCCCTTTATCTATGCTAACTACTAATATATTGTCTGTGTCCATGAGTTTTTGTTTCTCTGTATGTTTGTCTTTTTTCTTTGTTGCTTTCAGTTTTATATCTCATTTATGAGCCATGTGGGATCTTGACTTTTTCTAACTTATTTTAATTAGCATAATAATCTCAAGATCTATTTACGTTGTCACAAATGGCAGTATTCCATATTTTTATGGCCATGCAATATTCCATTGTGTATATATATGTACCACATCTTCCTTTTCTAGTCATCTATTAAAAGACACTTTAGTTGCTTCTATGTCTTGGCGACTATAAATAATCCTACAATGAACATCATTGTTCATATCTCTTTTCACACAAAAGTTTTTGAAAATTATGAGTAGATACCCAGAAGAGAAATTGCTGGGTCATATGATAATTCTATTTTTTAAATTTTTGAGGAGACACCGTACTGTTTTCCATATGGTTTTATGAATTTTCGTTCCCTCCAACAGTGAATGAGTTTCTTTCTTTTTTTTTTCCCCAGAGCCTCTACAACACGTACTGTCTTATAGATTATAACCACTCTAACAGATGTAGCTCATTGTGGTGTTAATTTGCATTTCCCTAACAACTAGTGAAGTTGAGCATTTTTTTCATTTATCTGTGGGCCATCTCTATGTCCTATTGGGAGAAATGACTGTTCATGTCCTCTGTGTATCTTTTAATTGGATTTTTGTTTTCGTTTAATTGTACACGTATTTTTTTATATTTTGGCTATTAGTCCCTTGTTGAAGATATTGCTTGCAAGTATCCTCTCTCATTCGGTTCATTGCCTCTATATTTTATTGATGGTTACTTTTGTTCTATATAAGCTTTATAGTTTAATATAGTTTTATTTAATTATGTTTGATTTTACTTCCCTTGACTAGCAGGACATTCATAAATTCTTCCCTGAACCCTAGATTTATAAATTCATTGCCAATGTTTTCCTCTAATCAATTTATTGTTTCAGGTCTTATGTTTAGCTCTTTGATTCATTCTGATTTTTGTATATGGTGACAGATCACAGTCTAGATTCATTCCTTTGCACCTGGTTTTCCAATTTCCCCAGAACCATTTATTACAGAGACTTTTTTCCACTGTATACTTTTGGATTTTTTGTCAAAAATTATCTTCCCATATACATGTGGGTTTATTTGTTAGGTTTCAATTATATTCTATTGGTCTGTGTGTCTGTTTTTCTGCCAATACCTTGATGTTTTGATTATTGATATTTTGTAGTATGAATTTAAGTTGAAGGATGTAATGACTCCCACCTTGTTCTCTATTCTCAGGATTGCTTTGATTATTTGGAATGTTTTGTGATTCCATACAAATCTGAATACTTTTTTGTCTACTTCTTGAAAAACTATTATTAGGGTTTTGATGGGAATTGCATTAAATCTGTATATTGCTTTGGGTCTTATGGCCATTTTAACTTTGTTAATTTTTCCAATACATAACATGAAATATCTTTCATTTCTCTGTGTCTTCTTCAATTTGTGTTAATAGGATCTTAATTTTCAGTGTATAAGTACTTTACATTGTTTATTAAGTTTATGCCCATGTATTAAATTATTTTTGTTGTGATTGCAAAAGGTATTATTTTTAATTTCCTTTTCTGAAGTTTCATTTTTAGTATAAGGCTATCAGTGGATTTTTATATATTGATTTTGTATCCTCCAACTTTATTGTATTGTTTTATAGTTTCTAATAATTTTTTTTATGAAATCTTTAGGATAATCTATATAAAGAAACATGTCATCTATAAAAAGTGACAACTTAAAGTCTTTACTTCCAATTTAGTTGTTTTAGTTTGTTTGCTTGTTTGTTTGTTTTTTGCCTGATTGCTCTGGCTAGGACTTCCAGTACTATGTTGAACAACAGTGTTAACAGAGAGCATCACTGAGGTTTTTTTTGTGGTTTTTTTTTCTGATTTTAGGAGAAAAGATTTTAGCTTTTCACTGTTTAGTAGAATATTAGTTGATGGCTTGTCATATATGGATTTTGTTATGTTGAAGTATTTTCCTTCTATATCCATTCTATTGTTTTTAACATAAATGAATGTTGTACCTTATCAAATGCTTTAACTGTATTGATTAATATAACTATATGGTTTTTATCCTTCATTTTGTTTATGTGGTATATTCCATTGATCTATTTATATATGTGTTAAAACACATATATAAATATTATTATTATATATTAATATTATTATTTATATATATGTTAAAACATCCTTGCATTCTTGAATAAATCCCGCTTCATTGTGATATACAATATTTTTAATATACGGTAGTGTTGCATTTGATTTTCTAGTGTTTTATGTAAGATTACTGCATCCATATTCACCAGAGATATTGGTCTATAGTTTGTCATTTTTAGTGTGTGTGTGTGTGTGTGTGTGTGTGTGTGTGTGTGTGTGTGTGTGTGTTATCTTTACCAGGTTTTAGAATCAGGGTAATGTTGGCCTCACAAAATGAGTTAGGATGTATTTTCTCTTCATTAAATTTTTGGAAGAGTTTGAAGAGGACAAGTATTAAGTCCTCTTTGAACATTTAGTAGAATTTGTTAGTGGAGTCATCTGGTCCTGAAATTTTACTTTTGTAGAGGTTTTGGATGAGTATTTTAATTTCCTTCCTGTTAATCGGTATATTCAGACTGTTCAGTTCTTCTTGATTCAGTTTAAGGTGGCCATGTGTATCTAAAAACTTGTCTATTTCATCTATGTTATTGAATATAGTGTTGTATAGGCCTTCATAGTCTTAGTGTATGGTTCTTTGTATTTCTATGGTTTTCATCATAATTTCTCCACTATCATTACTTACTCTGATTATTTGTGTCTTTTCTCTTTCACTTTAATAAATCTAACCAAGCATTTGTTAATTTTATTAATCTTTTCAAAGAATAAGATATTTGCTTCATTATTTTTTTCTATTGTTTCTTGTTCTCTATTTTATTTAGTTCTATTCTTATCATTTTCTTTCTTCTGAATTTAGGTTTTATTTTTTTTTTTCTAGTTTGTTAATATGTAATGTTCGGCTATTTATTCAGAATTTTACTTGTTTTTGAGATAGGTCTGGAAATAAAATACTATTTTAATATGGTTTTTGCTGCATCCCAATAATTTTAATATGATGTATTTTCATTCTCGTTTGTTTCTATGATTAATCTCTTCTTTAAATATTTTTTCAAGTCTATTACTGTAATGGCATGTTATTTAATTTCACATATATATATTTTTTTCCACTTTCTTTTTACACTTGGTCTCCAAATTCCAAGCTTTGTTGTCAGAGAATACACTTGGTATAATTTCGTTCTTTTTAAAGTTGCTTAGGCTAGTTTTGTGTCCCAGCATATGGTCTATCTTTGAGAATATTCCATGTTCACTAGAGTAGAATGTGTAATCTCTGTCCTCGGATAAAGTGATCTGCAAATGTCAAATATGTCCATTTGCTGTAATGTAGCATTTAAGGCTGATATTTTCTTACTGATGTTCTGTTTGGGTGATCTGCCCGTGAATTTCAATGGAATGTTTAGGTCCCCTACTACAATTTTATTTCTGTCAGTTTCTCCTTTTAATTATGTTAGCAGTTGATTTATAAAGTTTGTTACTTCCTGTTTGGAGGCATATATATTAATAAGTATTACATTTTCTCATTGTATTATTTCCTTTATTATTATGAAATGTTCATCTTTGTCTGATGCTACATTTTATATCCTAAAGTCTGTTTCATCAGATGTAAGTATGGCTATACTCACTTTACTCAAGGTGTCATTTGATTGGAGTACAGTCTGAATACTGTTTCCACCCTTTAATTATAAGATTTTTTTTTAATTGTAGCTGAGATGTGGCTCTTGGAGGCAGCATGTAGTTCAATTTGATTTTGTTTTGTTTTTTAAAATTTTATTTTATTGTTTGAGAGAAGGTGAGAGAGAGAGAGAGAAGAGGAGAGGGCCCAGAGTAGTTTCTGTAGTTGTACATCATTAGTTATGGCATGGTTTCATTCTACACAGAAGGATGAGGGGTCATGTGGGATGGGAACCTAACTGGGAACCTCCTGCATAGTAGGTGAGAACCTTTACCATGGAGCCCTCTTAGTAGTTTCAGTTGTGCCATAGTTAAGTATATGGAATTGCACAGGCTGGGGCTAGTGTTTGAACCCCAGATCTTGTAGTTGCAAGGCAAGCACTTAACCTGCTGAGCTATCCAGGCATCTCTCAGTTTTGTTTTTTGATTCAATTTTCTACTCTGTGCCTTTATGTTGCTGAGTTCACTTCATTTACATGTATTGCAACTGATATATAATGATTTCCTATACACATTTTACCTTCTGTTTTCTAGTAGTTTCATGCCTTCATTGTTTTTTCCTTTTTCTGATTCAGTCAGTTATTTTAGCTTCGTGGTATTCTATGATATTTTTCCCTATATTTTATTATTATTTTTTAATGTTATATGTTCCAGTTCTGGATTTTTTTTTTTAGTGGTTACCATTACATTTATGTGAAAAAATGTTTCATATATACTCATTATATACTTAAGCACACATATCTACATTCTCTTCTGAAAATTTAGACCTTATTTCCTTCCCTTTTTTTGTTCATTTTTTAAAGACTTTATTTAAATGTTTTTGACAGAGAGAGATAGAGGCAGAGACAGAGAGAAGGGGGAGGGCCCAGAGCAGTCTCTATAGTTGTACATCATCAGTTTTTCAAAATAGTTTCTTTCCACACAGGTGGGCGTGGAGCCACACAGGGTGGGATCTGGGCTGGGGGCCTCTTGCATGGGAGGTGTACACTCGCAGTCAGGGGGCTGAACTGGGGGTTTCCTACATGGTCGCTTGCCCTGGCAGGAATGGAACTGGGCACCCCCTCTTACATGGGAAGCACAGCACCGTTCAGCATATGGGTCCGCATGGGCCAGGACTAGGACTCGATCCTCAGAACTTGGGGCTGCAAAGTGAGCTCTCAAGCCACTGAGCCATCCCTGTTTCCTCTCCTTCCCTTCTTTTGTATTTGTTGTCCCAAGTTATACTTACAATGCCTGACAATTATGTTCACAAACTAACCATGGTGTGATTCCATTGGCAGTACTGTACAAAGAACTCAGTAAGGTTTCAAATTCTTGGTAGATCAGTGCTTCATAGCTGTGTTTGTGTCAACATGTGATGGTGTCTAGATGAGTGGAGTTCATTATTGCTGTTGCAAGTTTTTGTGTGCCATTTCCAGAATGTTGGAGCTTGACTTAGAACAACAAACAAACATTTAATTTCTTGTTAAATTTAGCAAAGTGAAAACGAAATCAGGGTCATGTTAGTCTAAATCTCTGGGATAATTCCATGAAGAAAACTTCAATGTACAAATGGATTAAATGTTTTTCTCTGAGGGTAGAGAAAGTGTCACTGATGAAGAGAGGTCAGGGTTGTTTATAAATAAATGCTGGGGAAGCCAGGATGGCTCAGTGGGTTAAGCGCTCACTTTGCAGCGCCAGACACGGGGGATCAAATCCCGGTCCCAACCCGTGCAGACCCATATGCTGAACTGAGGAGCTCCCCCAGTTCAATTCTCTCTCTGTCTCTGTCTCTGTATCTCTCTCCTCTCTCTCTCTCTCTCTCTGTCAAAAATAAGTAAATAAATAAATATTTTAAAAGTTTATTTAAAAAAATAAATAAATGCTAAAATTTCTCTGTAAAAAAGGTAACTAAATATTAATAAATAAAATTTTGAATTAAAAATTAAAACAAAAGATGGTTTATTTTTTGAACATTTGAGTCAAAAACTTTGGTGCACTTTATACATGGGAGCACATTATACATGAGAAAATATGGTAATAGGCAGTCTCCAGAGTAATTGAACCAACAGAATATAATATATATATTCCACTTATTGGATAAGGCCCAAGTGTATTAGGGATATCAGTATGCTTTATTCAAAATCCACAAATTTAAGTGTTAATCTTACCTAAAATATTCCCTCACAGAAACATCAAAAATGATATTAGACCAAACAACTGGGCACTATGGCTCAGCCATGTTGGGACATAAAATTAGTGATTACAGGCATAGACTATGGTTAACAAATATGTCTTTTTTATTCCCTAGTATTTGAACCAGCAGTACATTTGACTGAAGTGTGGCCAGGGACAGTACTTTTTTGAGAATGAGTATGAATAGCAGGATTTCTTCAGAATCTTTCATTTTGGATTCATAAGCTGTGAAAGCTTGTAAAGTCTAGGGTTCACCTTACTCACCTTCCTTAGAACGCAATCAATGAATCAGAATCTCCAGATATATAAAGAGGGAGATTCCTAACAATATTGTTTAATCAAATAGATGTTGGTATAAATTAACTTATTGAAATACTATGGCTGTAGTATAAATAGGCCCTTCTAGTAAGTACTTCCTTTTTTGCATGTAGTTATTAGAGTTAGGTTCCTATCATTAGTCATTATCAAAGAGTTTTAAATAGAGCATTGACTTAATCTAGCTATATCTGCCATGATAAAGACATGGAAATGCTGTGATTCAGAACATGAGGCAATATATAGTAAGTACTATGGGATAAAATATCAGATATTGTTGATAATGCCTGTCTTATATATATATATGTTCATTAGTAAGATATTATCATTAATCTATGCACTATTTTTGGTATTAAGGCCACTGAATTTACCATTTGAATCTGCTTATTTATTTAATAGAGAATAGCTATTAAAAACTATGGCTTATCAGTTCTCTTTAATATATACTAGTATTTCTGTCACGGAACTCTTAAATTAAAAAAAAAAATATTGATGTTTAAAGCAGGGATTCCCAACCCTGTGCCCGCGGGCGCCATGGCACCTGCGGCCCAATTTGTGTGTGCCCGCCATTATTTGACTGCATCAGAAGTTTTTCATAAACACTAAGTAAAACTATAATTTATTTTTATACATTTGTTAGAATTTTAAAATATTGTTTGAGTATTTACACAGGTTTATTATATTTGTTGGTATGTTTGCGATATCGTATGTATAAGTTTTTCCTTAGCTTTTGCCTTTGTACATGTTGCGTCTTATTTAGCCGCTGCACTCTTTAAACTCTCCTCCACCCAACCGGGAGACACGAACTTGCCATTTTGATTGCGGTTGCTGGACTGACCGGGTTGTGACGGTTAGCTAGGATCACAGTGTTTTGATATATGCGATTTTAAATGAACTAAAAGCAAGGTAGGTAATCCATTATTATGGTGGCAATTTGATATGATATTGTAGTTCTATAACTATTTTTATTTTCATTTTTTTAGTCCTAAAATGAGTGGACCAAATAAGAGAAAGTGAACCTATAATTTTAACACAGACTGGGAGGAATCATATTGTTTCATTAATTTAAAAGGTAAATGCGTTTGCCTGTTGTGTGGCAGTAGTATTGCAGTGCCGAAAAAACGTAATGTTGAACGTCACTTTCAGACAAGTCATACCACATTTGTACGAATTATACACTTAAATCTGAAGTAAGAAAGAAAAAAATAAATCAACTAAAATGAAGTTGAACTACTCAACAGACTGTTTTCACTAGACATGTGGAAAAATCTAAAAAGGCAACCATTGCTTCTTTCAAAATTTCTCACATGCTCGCAAAGAAGAAAAAACCTTTCCAGGATGGTGAATTGTTAAAAGAAGCATTTGTGACTGCTGCCAATTGTTTGTTTGAGGAATATTCTAACAAGCATGAGATTATGTCGGCGATACAAGACATACAGTTGTCAAATAACACAGTCACAAGAAGAATACACACAATTTCAAAAGACTTGCAAACTCAGTTAAAGACTGACTTGGAAATATGTGACTGCTTCTCTCTGCAATTTGACGAGTCAACAGATATATCAGACACTGCACAGTTGGCAGTTATGGTGAGAATGGTATTTAGTAACTTCACAGTAAAAGAGGAGCTGTTGCAAATATTACCAATGAAAGGACAGACGAGAGGTGAGGA
>PVKE010034346.1:0-17444 GCA_004027555.1 Craseonycteris thonglongyai
AACAAGTGCTGGAGAGGCTGTGGAGAAAAAGGAACCCGCATACACTGCTGGTGGGAATTCAAATTGGTATAACTGCTATGGAAGGCACTATGGTAGGGTGACCAGACGTCCCGCCTTTGGTGTGACAGTCCTGATTTTTAACAATCTGTCCTGCGTCCCGCGGCATTTTCAAAAAGTCCCGATTTCTGGAAAGAATGCAAGAAAAGCTAGGGAACGGCGGGAGATAGACCAAATTTTTAATCAAGTACCCCCTCCCCCCGGTCAATGGTGTCCCGCTTTACCAATGTTAAAATCTGGTCACCTTAAACCGCTGAGCCATCTCAGCTTCCCTGTTTCATTTTATATTTGTTTTGATTTGTCATTCAGCTTCCTTCTAGTTCTCTGAGTCCTTATGCTAGTCACTTAAAAGTTATACCTTCTTCCTAGACTATAGGTAAGACTGGTCTTTCTCAAGAATATTGACTTCCTAAAGATTAGTCTTACTTATTGGAAAATTACCAAATGACTCCAGACTACATAAAATACATTTCTAAAATTTTAACTGCCACTATCCGATTTTTAAATCACCCATAACTCATGAATACAGGGAAAACCGTATTTGATTAAAGACTGCATGCTTTAGAGAGTTTCAAAAGGAATATATAGAAGGATAGTGATAAAAACTTGGAAATTCTGAATGATGTCAATGGAAAGAATAGCAATGAGAGAATTTTCCAGGATTACATAAAGGAAAATACCTGGAAAGAAGATCAGGAAAAATTCTTATTGCATTAGGTATTTGGGCTGAGTGATAAGCACCAGGACCTAAAAACTGTGAACCAAAAGGCTCTTCTCAAAAGTTCTCACCCACAAACAGGAGCTGAGCAGGTCCAGGGAGCCAGCAAAATGGAAATATTATTAGTACAAGAATGTTGAGGTTCGAATCAACAGCAGGGAAAGGAGAGGATTACCATTCCTTCTGGGGCTATAAACAGGTGTGTAGATGTGGAATGAGAAACGTGGGGCCAGGAAAATGTGAATGACAACTAGTTCAAGCAGAGATTTTAAAGGATCAAGCAGATCCTAAAAACATCAAGAAGTTCTGAGACTTTTCAAAAATCTGCCAACTTTGCTTAACTCGGTGTTTCATAAACATTTTAAATCAAAATTTAAATCCATTTCTTACCTAACGTTGGCTATTACTGCAAATGGCTGGTATTCTGTAGAATACACTTTGGGGAAATTGCATTTTGACTTGTGGACCCGCTGAGCAATTTATTGGGTCAAGAAGGCAAGCTCTGGAATTAGAACCTGAATTTGAGCCTGCTCTCGAACTTAACTCTGATGTGATCTTGGACTTCTAATTTAAACATTCTGTACCTCAGTTTTCTTATCTATAAAATGAGGCTCATAATAGTGTCTTTCTCATAATGTTGTTATAAAGGTTAAATGGCATACAACTCATAAAGCACTTAGCACAGTGCTGGGACTGTGGTAAGCTCTTGATAGACATTAGTTGTTGCCATCATTATCATCATCCTCATTACTGTCAGTGAAATGGCTCAGTTTAGAAAACCAAAAGAGTAGTATGTTGGTCAGGATAGGCCAGAATTTTCCTATGACTATAACCTCCTAATTCTAGTAGCTTAAATATACCACTAGGAAAAACCTCTTCATCGTAGTCACTCAGTGGCCAAGGTTTGAATGAGGCTTCATTTTGTCACATATTTCCGTGATTGTTGACCCAGGAAAAGGATGTGGAAAATCACCCATGACAATTAAAGCTTCTAGCCGAAGTGACAGAAGTTCCATTAGTTCACGTTCCACTGAAGAAAATAAGTTGTAGTTTTATACTTTCAACTACCCCTTCCTTGTTCTCTCACTGTCTATTGGCAGCTCAGTACATACTGCTCTTCACTTAGCTACGTGCCATATTTATATTAAGGTGACCAGATTTTAACATTGGTAAAGCAGGACACCATTGACCGGGGGTGGGGGGTGGGGGGTTGTTGATTAAAAATTTGGTCTATCTCCCACCGTTCCCTAGCTTGTCGTGCATTCTTTCCAGAAATCAGGACTTTTTTAAAACACCACGGGATGTGGGACAAATTGTTAAAAATCGGGACTGTCCCGCCAAAAGCGGGACGTCTGGTCACCTTAATTTATATCACGTATTACTTCTGTGGAACTTTTCTAAAATGAGAATTTTTGATGAATAGTATACCTTCCAACTCTGAAATTCTAAGACCATGTGATCCCTGAAAGCTTTTCCAATTCAAAAGCAGTATGATTATAAATCTTTCCATCATGTGCCTTATGCCATAATGTACCCCCTTCTCTGCCCAGGGGCCATTAGTATTAACACCCATTCTTTAATAACAGTGTATAGGGAAGAAGGAATATTGGAAAAATAATACTATGGTAGAAAGCCAAAAAGTTTTAAAATCAAAAGAATAACATATTTTCTTATGAGTACAAAGAACTGAAACAGAACAACATTAAAAAAGTGCAAGAAAATCCAACAATTTCTTGACCCCATCATGTAGATAAAAGCATGTCGCAGTCTGTCTAGATTTCTGTCTCCACATCACATCTGCCAAATTGGTTTCTGTGCTATGCTAGCCAAGTGTCTGGGACCATTTGGTGCTCAATAAATAGTAGCTACTTTTATTATTAGCAGGTAAAACTATTAAAATATCACGCCTTTAAAAAAACAAAGGAATAAAAAGCAACCCCATAGCAGGCCTTTGCCCAGTATCTAAAGGCAATATCCAAGCAGCTGAGCAGAAAGCGAGTCGTGACGGCTGTGATGAGCACTGTGTTAACTTCCATGGCTGAAATCCTCTTTAAAAGAAAGGGTTTACTGACCACAGGCTAGCTGGAAAAGGACCAGGTCCTGGGACCTGAAGTCTAGACCACCACGGGCAGGACTGAGTAGAAAAGAAACGTGTGCCATCCTGGTGATGACGGGCACTTTCACCTATTATGTTGTTGGGAGAAAGATGTAAAGATGTAAGTTGATCTGAAAGAATTAGCACTGACTACAGATAAGGGGTGTGGGAGAAGGTGAAGCAGGGGCAGTTCTGTGATAGGTGCACAGTGTGTAAGAAAGAAATGTTTACTATTCTTGATTGGGTATGGGTAATAGTCCGGAAAGTTCTTCCGTGTGCAGGATGTGGTGGTGTCTAGTGGTTACTAATAGACGGCTGGAGGTTGATTCAAAGCTCCTGCAGACATTCAGGAATGAGGGTAGTCTTTTTTGACTGGCTCACAGTTATTAACTGGTTAATTATTCCAGTCTCTTTCTCTCACTCTCCAGCGACTGTAATATAATTAAAGATCTATTTATATTTTTGTTGTTTTTTACAGAGACAGAGAGAGACAGAGAGAAGGGTGAGGGCCCCGAGCAGTCTCCATAGTTGTATGTCATCCGTTTTCGACATGGTTTCATTCCACACAGGTGGGCAGGGTCCGCACAGGGCAGGAACTGAGCTGGGGGCCTCCCGCATGGGAAGCAGGCCATAGTTCAGCATATGGATCCACACAGACCGGGGCAGGGATTTGACCCTGTCTCTGAGGCTGCAAAGCGAGCGCTTAATTCAGTGAGCCATCCCGGCTTCCCCTGTAATATAATTTAAAACACCTTAGAATTTTTCTCTTGTCAGTGGTGATGAAGGTAATGAAGAGAGAGGAAGGGCCTTGGTAATACAAGTAAAACAGGGGAAGAGTAAAGCAAGGAGCCAGGCATCTCCAAGTCCTTAAGCCTGGATGAGCAACAAGCAGCTGATTACATTTTCAAAAGAACAGTACAGGCACCCAATGCGACAAAAGGTCAAAAAGTCACAAGAGCCATTTGGCTGACCCAGAGCGTTTGGGCCAGCCTCAGGAAAGGAACATATGGGAACAATGTTTCATAGATGTAATTGATGGTAATTTCTGACAGACATATTACGGGGTTGGGAGAGAGTAAAGGCAAGCTAAAGGTCACCTTGCGAGGTGTAGTGACAAGGACAGATAGTGTTTGGTTTGCAGGAGAAAAGACATCAGTGGGAGTTGGATAAACTACTTTTGTAGTGGTGGAAACATCAAATCCACTTCAAACCCTGGTGTCTCTAGCTTACTCTCTTACAAAAGTTTACCCTGTAGTTTATTATTATTCAAAGCCAGAGGCTTAGGACAGGGCACAGGACACCACAGCCACCTGGGAGACTTCCCTTTCATTCTCCTTTGCCTCTTTATCTTAATATCCATGCTCACTGCGTGACTCACTTGGCTTTTGCAACAAATTCCTCCTGACAAGCTCACAAATTCTCTCAGACTCAGTGCAAAGAGCTGAACTGGCTGCCCCAATGCTTGTTTAGAGGGTTGTTCTTTAAGGTGTGCAGGATGGATGGAGGCCTCCTGGGCAACAGGATGAAAAATCATAGAGAAAGAAGCCCAGAGGGTATGCCGACCGTCAGGCAGAGCTGTTCACACCTGCTAGAGTGACAGCCGCAGGTCTCCGAGAGCTCCTGGAGGAAGGTGTGTGGCCGAAGTGCGCAGCATGGTGTGCAGATGCTAATTTTAACTTGCAGCCTGCTATGTGTTTTGATTTGAGGACTCAGCAAATTGGATGAGAAAGTCATAAATGGGTGATGAATATGGAATGCACAACAGCCTGCTTGTAATAAACTGTCACCTCTCTTGTGAGAGACACGTTTTTGAGGAGGTGAAGTGTGGCTAAAGTTGCAAGTTAGAAATCTGTAAAAGTGTGTTATCGTTGGGTGAAAACAGTCCTTAGAACAGAGGGATTCTACATCGGTCTTATTCTGACTTTGCTTCTTTTCTTAAGGAAACTGTTACCACAATGAAAACCTCACTTCTAGATGGGATTGGGGGTCATGTCAAGCAGCCAGGTGTATCCTCAAGGAAAAAAAGAACTAACAGTTGGAGCATTCTGCTTCAGAAACTGCCAGCAGCGCTAATGAGGCTCACGCCTCCTGCGAGGAGGCGGCTTCTCCCATCAGGGGCATTGTCCGTAAGGGCTGGAGAAATGCCTTTGATAGAATTCAAAGAGCCTCGAGGATTATAATAAAAACGAGCACCAGTTCAAACTTTTTCTTGAGCACCAGACCTGCCACTGTGCAAACGTATTTCCAGCCCCTGGGAGTTGGATGCTGATGGTGTGGGGTGGTCCTAGGAATCCGCATTTTAATATGCACACAGGTGATTCTGAAAGAGTGAGTGTAAGAATGACACTTAGAGAAACACTAAATTAGGAAAAGATGTAGAGGAGGGGAAGAAGTCAACCCACCTGCCTTCCTCCTGAAGATAATTATGGAACCTGTGCTATGGGACCGCATTTTGCCACGGAGTAGCGATATAATGGTGTGTTACTTTCCTAGGACAGATGTAACAAATTACCACAAGCTGGGTGGCTTGAAACAACCGAAATGTCTTCTCTCACAGCTCAGAAGGTCAGAAGTCCAAAACCAAGGTGTCCGCAGCATTGGTTCCTTCCTGGGGCTCTGATGGAGAACCTGCCTCAGGCTGCCTTGGCTTGTCCTGCCTTACCCCAATCTCTCTGTCTGTCTTCACATCACCTCCTTTTCTGACTCTGTGTGTCTTTTTCTGTCTCTTATAGATTGTTGTCTTGGATTCAGGACTCACCTTAATCCAGCATGACCTCATTTCAATGCTTACCTTAAATGCATCTGCAAAGACCCTATTTCCCCCAAATAAGACCACATTTTGGAGGATCCGGGTGGAAATAAATTGGGGAGAAGGAGCACTGTTCAACCTACTATAAACAGTGAGCAGAAAGAGAACGGGTCCCTGTCCTCGTGGAACTCATAGGCTAATTTGGGGACATAGTAAGCAATAATCACTCAAAGGACTCTAAATGTCTGATGAGTTATAACCTGTCAATCAAGTGTAACCTGTCAATCAAGAGCTATTTTATTTGCTCTTATTCACTTTCTAAGTATTATTTTAGTTACCGACGATGGAAATATAAAGAGTATAATGTATGATCACCTGTCTTCAGGAGATGGACAATGCCTTTGGGGGATGCAACAACTAACTATATATTAACCAAATATAAAATAACATGGTATACAAGAAAGCACTAAACTATGTGGTAATATAAACTCAATAAATGTTCAAAAAGAACTGAGTACTGAACGATGGGTATGTAGTTTTTATTGGGGCAGGAGGGAGAGGGTTCTGGTAAAGGTGGTGTTAGGGCTGAAGGGTGTACTGGTGAGAAGAGAGGCACTAGCAGCAGCCCCAGGCCTCAGGCACCTCCCTGAAGGAGAAAATCCTCAAGGATTTTCTGCCCCACCCTGAGTCGGTGGGAATTTGATTCCAGATTATCCACCAAACACGCCCAACCTAGATGCTAGTACTTTGTGATAGCCCTCCTCCACTCCCCTTTTCTGGTTCCTCTGATACCCGCCTATAAAAAGCTCTCCCCACCCCCAGAAGGGGCCGACACCATCTTTCCCTCTTTTCATATCCACCTGCCCATTTCTCACCGTTTCTAATAAACTCTCTTGCTAAACCAGAACTCGGAATGGTCCTTCTTCTGTGAACCTTCCAGGTGGGAGCTTCAATTACCCCCTGAAGTGATTCATCACCAGCCCCAAGAGAAACTCACCAAGATGCAGCAAATGCCTTCAGTCACACGCTGGGCCAGGAACTGGAGCAGTCACTCTACAGGCCTGGGTAGCTCACTTACTGCCACCGAGGTCACAGCTTTTGTGATCAGTAATTTCCCAGCCTGCAGCTGTGCCCTTAGTAGTGTCCACTACCCCACTCAGTCAATTAGGGGCTTAGATACTTGATCTAATTGGAGACTATCCCTCCTTCGACTCCGGGAAGACTCAAATAGTGCCTTGCGCATAGTAGGAGCTTAAAAATAAAAGTTTGCTGAACCACTTACGTGAAAGAAGTCTACTTAAGCAAAATTTCTCTCTCAGGGGTAAAAATAAGAAAACACTACTGATTTCAAAGAACAGGAAAAATCTTGTCGTGGATATTCTCATATTTTTAAAGTATACTTATATTTGATATATTTGTCTACTGAATTAAATCTACCCATCATTTACTGAGCACTTAATGTGTCCCAAACATTTTGTTAATGCTTAATAACCACTATCCCACCGTTACCCTACAAATAAATGTCATCTCCATTTTACAGAGAAATCATTATGGAAATTTAAGTTCTGTCTTTCAGACTCCAAATCCATGCTAAGTTCACTAGGCCTAGGTATCTAAGGAGGTGGGAGACTTTCAACAAGTTTTATGGTTGTATCTGTGCCTAATTTGGGCACAGTAGTTGTGCACAAGGTGTCAGGTAAACCTCCTGATACTTCAACCCCACAGTGACAGATTCCTTATATGGTTCTTATCTCTGGGTCTCCTTTCTTCCCCTCAGGCCCCTCTTCTAGCATTTTCACTACAGAATCCCTTCAGTTAGAAGCCTTTTGCAGACTATTATTTATCAACCTTGGAAGACCCCTGGCTCAATCCCCTTCTGATCTTCAAGTGGAAATTTGTAACCCTCAGGGCCCCAGATGCCCTGATGATGAATAGTGGGTGGGTCTGAATTCACTGCACTGGGGAATCTGAAGAGAATTGTTTCCTGAAGAAGCTTAGGGGCACAAGATTAGACCAGGTATGTTGAAAGAGTTAAAAAACCAAAGGTAATAAAGCCCCCGCTTGAACACTGCTTTTAGAAACAACAGTCTTGGTTACCCATGAATTGCTTTATGGTGAGCCAGACTGACCAATGTTTTGCCTGAATGTCCCACGGTGAGTTTCTGCATCAAGACTTTTTAAAGAGAAATCTCTGCCTAAACTGAAACTGAACTGACAGTTTCTCTCCAGGGGTGTTTAATGTGGCCTGTTATTATGCTAATGTAGCCTCTGTTAGTACTGAGGTGACTTTATTGAATGCTGAAATGTGTGGGCACAGCATTCTATAAACCAATTAACAACATTTTCTGGAGTGGAGAAATCATTCATCTATTTGGCAACTAACCAACTTTAAGTGCATCCCAGACTAGGAAAAAGGAATGGTGGGAGTTTTGAACTTTGAGGAAAAAATGAGGCTTTTGAGTATAGTAGTTAGTTACCCACCAATCTTGTAAGGAAATTAACTCTTCTTCAAGGAAATTATATGATGAGGCATGTCATTTTAACTATCCAAGGAAAAGGAATTCCTGGCCAGCTGATTACAGAATTCTTTTGTACTCAGTAACAGGCATATCCCTACATGAAAGATGGATGCAGGGCCATGTTCAGACTTCATAGGTCTTACCCACTAGATGTGAAATATATTTAAATGTATCCACACTCTCATTAAATAATTATATACTTTTGTGGCAAAGATTTTGGAAAAGAAATTTATTAATTTGCTTTCAAAATTATGTGGCTCCTGATCACTCATTATAATTTACCATTGACTATAATTTCTAAAAAATCATCATAACAGGAAAGCTAGGATGGCTCAGTGGGTTGACTGCTCATTTGCAGGTCCAGGGTCTGAGGACTGAATCCCGGCCCTGGCCCCGGCCCCAGCCCTGGCCTCTGACTGTGCAGACCCATATGCTGAACTGGGGTATGCCTCCAGTTTGGTTCTCACCAGGGTGTGCCTCCCATGCTGGAGACCCCTGGCCGGTTCCTGCCCTGCGCAGCCCCACACCCACCGGTGGAGTGAAACTATGTAGAAAACTAATGACATGCAACTATGGAGACTGCTCTGGGCCCTTCCCCTTTTCTCTCTATCTGTCTGTCTTTCTGTCTGTCCGTCTGTCAAAAACAATAAAAAATAAATCTTAAAAAAAAAATTTATTCTATGTTCTCTAGGATACTTATAAATTGCTTTCAACCATAACTTCAAACAAAGAATGAGTGAAGTTGACATGTTTCATTTTGTAGACATGGAAATAAACATCTAAGCATTTCGATTTTGCAATTTTGTTTTTGTATTTAGAGCCACCTTTTTGCAAGATTCAACCATTTTACTAAGCGTTGAGAAGGTGCTAGCCTCAGGCATTGTATCTATTGTAAACAATAGACAGAATGGCCCTGGATGGATGCCCTGTTTTCTCTTAGCTTGATGACTTTAGCCATTATGATTTTCCACTGTATGATCTCTCTCTAGTTTAATGTTCCCCAAACAACCTTCTGGTTATAATTTGACCACTCAATAACTTTCCTACACAGAAAATGGACTGAGCAATCAAGTCCAATATTGCAAATAATAAACGTGTGTGCATATAAATAATTATTATCCATAAACTTTATTGGATGGTTACAATATGTCAGGCACAACCATACACTTTATTCACTTTATTTTTCTCCTTCTCTTTTATGTTTGTGCATTATGGAGATAATTAACTAGGGGGAAAAGAGTAGACCAGAGGAAACAAAGATTAGAGACACAGAAAGGGGTTACACCAGGGGTGTCCAGCCTTTTGGCTTCCCTGGGCCACATTGGAAGAATAATTGCATTGGGCCCCACATAAAATACACTAACACTAATGATAGCTGATGACCACCCCCCCTCCCCCCACCAAAAAAATAATTGCAAAACAAAAAAATGTCATAATGTTTTAAGAAAGTTTACAAATTTGTCCTGGGCTGTATGTGCCCAGCAGGCTAAGGGTTGGACAAGCATGGTCTAGTCCCAGATCCTCCTTTACTTAATTTCAGTGCAACCTTGAGCATGCTATGTCTGAACTTTGATTTTGTTACCTACAAAACGTAACTAAAAATAGTACTTGTTTCAGAGAATGCTGGTGAAAATTAAAGGAGCCAGTATACTAAGAAGAGGGCCTGACAATGAATATTTAATACCTATTAATTCCTATTATGAAATCTACTGGAAATTTAACCTGAGTTTGGATCTCCTGAGCTTTAGTACTAAACGTTGCTGGGATCAGAGGAGGTTCAAAATAAATCAATGTGTTTGTCTGAGATGTTATGACGCAAAGCAATCTGTGAAGAGAAAAGGTTTGACAAGTTTAGGACCTGGGCAGATGAATTTTCCAATATGTAATCCAGTACTTCATTTTGTTTCTATTGCTTTGAAGTTTAAACATTTTAAGGCATTTTTTTCTCACCCTTTTGAAAATACAAAACATTAAACAAAGGAGGAAAAGCACCCTCCGTGACTTGGACATTCTAGAGGTCACGGAATCTTTAAAGTTTCTAAATTGTGGGCTAGCTGTTCTTCCATCTCTCAATACAGAACAGATTTTCAGCCCAGAATTCACAATGTTCCTTTCTTGTCCTTCATTAAAGGTTTTTTGCATGATAGCACTTCAACATCATTTCTCTTCGTTCTCTTTTGGCCAGTATCTTATCTGGCAGCATTATCAGTTAAATATTCATTGATCAAATTAGAATTCAGCCAAATGTCTTCCTATTTAAAATGGCTGGGTGAATATAGTGATCATTTGTCAATGTCCCCTTCTGAATTGTTAGTGAGAAAGACTTGCCACATTATTTGAGACAGAAAATGAAGACAGTTTCAGTTGCTATGGTTACAGCTAAGGTATGGGGTAGTTGTTTACAAGTTATCTTTGTTTTTAGACTCCACACATGTGCATATGGTGTACATTTATATATGTATGCACACACATGCTTGTGGTAAGTCTTAGATATTTTGGAAAAGTACCCTTTTCAAATATTCTGTCCTAATGTCTCCATTTATCCCCTTATCATTATTAGATGATTTATCATGATTTTTCTCTTTAACATTTATGACTTCATAGTTATCACAAAAACAATCTCACAGATATGTTATGGCTACTGTCCTCAAATGCTCTGAGAATTAACAGATTTTTGTCTATGTTGAAAGCTTGTTTCTCAACATCATGTTTTATTGCCTTATTCTTTTTTCTTTTTAATATTTAAAACAATTTTTATTTTTATTTTTTTGAGATAAGTGAGAAAGAGAGAGAAAGAAAGAGAAGGGGGCAATGGACCCAGAGCAGACTCTATAGTTGTACATCATTAATTGTGATGTGGTTTCAATTTCACACAGGTGGGTGTGGGGCTGTGCAGGGCAGGAACTCAACCGGTCGACTCCTGCATGAGAGGCGAGAATTTTCCCCGTTGAGCTGTCTCAGAGGTTACCAATTGCACTGCAGTTCAGCATATGGGTTTGCATGGGCCAGGGCCAGGAATCAAACCCCGGATCTTGCAGTTGCAAGGCAAGTGGTCAGCAACTGAGCTATCCTTGTTCTTAAAGAGTGTCTGTTTAAACAACCACAACAAACCCCCAACAAAAAGTAACCTGTGGAGAGTAGGTTAGCAGTTCATCGTTTTGCTAGATTACTTAAATATTGTACTAGGCAGAGTTCTTCATTTCAACAGAAACCGAGTTTGGCAAACTAAGGAGAAAGGGAACTTTGTTAAAAATATGAGGAGCTTCCTCTGAATCCTAGGAGGGCTAGAAAATCAGACTCAGTAATAACCTTCCAGAAACAACATCCTAAATCACTCCCCAGAATCAGTCTGATAAAAAATCTGCTTTCATTAAGCTCTAGTTGGTCTAGTTTGTATTTCTGCCATGTCAGCACCAGAAACTCAACTTCTCTCCAGCTACTGTTGTTGGCCCTCCAATGCCCTCATTCTACATGAGACATGTCGCCTTTTGGTTAAGGAAGTCACAGCTGATGCCATCTCTACCAGGAAATGGATTATGCCCATTATGCTAATCACATCTCATTTTAAGTTTCATGTGTGTATGTGTCTGATTAGAGTAGCTGAGTCATGTATTGCACCCTTGCTGAGAGAGGTGGCTGGGAAATGAGTTGTCTGGCTGTTTCCAGGAGAAAGCAGGTCTCAAAAAAACAAACAACAACAAAAAAAACAGTCCTGAAAACAGTGTACGACTTCAAAAGATGCTAAAAGCAGGAAAATATAATAAATGACACAATACCGTAAACACAATCTGACATGTCTATAATAAATGGTCCTTTTAGTTAAATCAGTCTTTTAGTTAAAATAGGTAAATCATCCATTTAATTGCTGCAAACATGGAAGAAACTCTCCATGCTTCTATCTCCGGCCAATTCTTCTTCTTGTCTTCAACGTTTGTCTTCTCTCACCTCCTTAAGAGCATCATTCCAGACTCATATTAGGAAATTTACACTTTCTACTAGATTATTTTTAACAGAATATCAACATGCTGTTGTTTCTGTCAACTTAAAAAGACAATCAAATACCTTTCTGTCTTGTCTCCACTTGCCTTCCGGTTACTGCCCCATTCTGACACATTTTGTAGCAAACTTCCAGATAGAGTGGTCCCTGTGTGTGGTTGCCCATTCATCTCATTCATTCCCTCTTTAACTCACTACAGTTGTGCTTTGGCCTCTACCACTCTACAGAAATTGTTCTTCTCAAGTTCAGAAATGACTTCACATAGCTAAATCAAGTTGGTGGTCTTTTTATGCTTGAACTACCAGAAGCATTCAATAGAGCATTCCTCCAGTTCATCACTTTTCTGTTTTTAATTAACTTACTGATCACTTTTTCTCAGTCTCCTTTTCCAGAACTTTTCAAAACTCTAATGTCTAACCATTGGTGTCCCAAAGACTTCTTCTCTTTCCCGCGGACATACTCTCTTATTCGGGCCTATAGGATGTATTTATATAAATATCATCTCCACAAAGACTCCAAAATTTGTAGCTCCAGAATTTTCTCCTCTGTATAGGAGAGTCAAATATGCAACAATCTCATGCCATCCCTCTAAGAACTCATAGTTGTTCAAATGCACATGATCAAAAAAGAACTCTTTATTCCTACCGTCTATACTTCCTCATTCTATATCTTAGAAAAATTCAACCAATTGCTTAGATCAAAAACTTTGGAGTATTTTTTATTTCTCTTTTATTTTATGTGCTATATTCAATCCACTAGCAATACTCATTGACTCTAAAAGCATTATCTATACAGATATCAATAGATATCTAAAATTCAACCATTACTACCACCATATCAAAGACATCATCATGGTTCACATTCATTAGCGCCATAGCCTTTCTGCTCCCATTCTAGACTACCTATAGTCTGCCTTTCACACAGCAGTGAGAGCGGTCCTCTATAAATATAATAACTTTACCACTACTCAAAATTCTCACCATGTTTAGAATTACTAGAAAAGTCCTTACCCTTAGGGATCAGCCCTAGATAATGTGGCTTTTGGTTTTCTCAGACCATTATCTTCTAATATTTCTCCTCCCACACTCACTTTTCTCTAACCATATGACTTTAAAGGGAAGGGGGAGGGCATTATATATATAAACAAACAATGATTAAGATAAAAGGGGATTAGGTTAAGAGTAATGGCCCAAATCTAGTACTTAGTGAAAAATTGAGGTGGGGGAATAAAGTGAAGTGATCATGGGAAGTTGACATTTGAGTTGTGACTTAGGAAAGGGTACAATGTTGAAAAGCAGAGACCAGAAGATGGAAGGTATAGTGGAAATAGCAGACAACCTAGAATAAACTGAGAACCTACTATGTCCTAGAGAGCAGGTAGTGTTAAAAGTGAGAACAGATAAGAAAGCTTGTGTATAATAGGGTACATGTTTTTGTAGTTCTGGAAATCATGAGTGTTCTTTTTTAGATTTATTTTTATTGTTTTTGACAGAGAGAGAGAGATACAGAGACAGAAAGAGAGAGAAGGGGGAGGGCCCAGAACAGTCTCCATAGTTGTACATTATTGGTTTTTCCATATAGTTTCATTCCACACCTGAGTGGGGCTGCACAGGGCAGGAACTGGGCCGGGGTCTCGCCCAGGTGAGAACTGAACTGGGGGCACACCCAGTTCAGTACATGGGTCCGCATGGCTGGGGCTGGGATTCGATCCTCAGTCCCCAGGGCTACAAAGTGAGCGCCTAACCCACTGAGCCATCCCGGCTTCCCCATGAGTGCTCTTAAAGTCAATAAACTGTTGACTGCTACAGGTTAGGGGAGTAAAACAACATGATATGTAGTCAGTACACTAGCTAATGTCAATGCATAGTTATTTTTTCTTACATTTTCTTCTGCCTTCTCCTATACCGTACTCAGTATTCAATGAATCAAAGTAATCTTTAAAAGGTTACATCAATGAACGCATACCTAATAAGTGACAAGTACAATGTAGGCACCAGGATACCAATAATATTAGGATAAAATCTAAAGGAATATAACTGCTTTTAATATTCTCAGTCTACTTGCTTACTCACAGAAATAAATAGAATGCACAGGAAAGGACTTATTTGGGGTAAAAGAAAGGCCTCCTAGTCCTGCTCACCGTGTGCAAGTACTTGTTCACCAATGCTACCCTCCAAGTGTCTAAATTATACCTCACTAGTTTCTCGGTTTTAATCATGTCTCAGTCTCCTTCCTGAATAATTATTGTAAATGTTTCCTTTATGAAGATCCATAAAAACATTCAGCGGTTCTAGGATAGCTTAGGAGGTTGAGCACTTGCCTTGCAGCCATGAAGTCTGGGGATCGAATCCCGGCCCGGGCCCACACAAACCCATATGCTGAACAGAGGTGCAACTGATAACCTCCAGGATGGTGGTCAAGGTTCTCACCTCCCATGCGAGAGGCCCCCAGTTTGGTTTCTGCCCCATGTAGCCCCACCCCCCCATTTGTGTGGCATGAAAGCATGTCAAAACTAATGATGTATAAGTATGGAGACTGCTCTGGTACCTCCCCCTTTCTCTGTCTTTGCTCTCTCTCTCTCACTTTCTCTCAAACAATAAAAACCTTTTTAAAAATGTACCCCAAAAGCGTGTTTTGACAAAGACAGTATCTGAAATAATGGAAAGTAATCATATGGTTGTGGATTGTTGGTTCTCAACCATAGAGCCAGGACTTATAGTATATGCCATACCCTAAATACACAGGGAGGGGGCATGTGGTTGGGGTACGTTTTCCAACATTTCAAGTGTATAGTCACTTTTTCAAGGACAAGTAGATATTTACTTGTCTATTGTGAGAGTGAAAAACATACCTAAATGAAACTTAGGGAAATATTATTAAACACATCATACATAGAAGTTTATGCTCCTTTTTATTGGGTGCTTAGTTTGTGCTAGACACTAGGCTGAACGTCTTCTATGTGCAAGCCTCGTTAATCTTTCAACAACTCAGATGATAAAAATGATGCTCAAACCATGCTGTACCCCCAAGTAATACAGCTAGAGAATCGCTGACAGGGCAACCGAGCTTGGATCTCAGGGGAGTTAGTGTGATTCGGTTGCCTTTGCAGGCCCTCAGTTACTCACCGGAGTCAAGCCTTTGCTACCTAAAGGCTGGGAGACAAGAGGAAGGTTGGAACCCACAGTGATCAGAAGCCCCTTCTCTCTACGCTGGGTGGTGCGTGTGAGAGAAACAGGGAGAAGAAGTGGGAGAATAGCAGAAAGTCTGGCTGTCATCTGGGGACAGCACGGGGTGAGCCACACCCACAGCCACCCGGCCCCTGAGGCTTGTGTGTGTGTGTGTGTGTGTGTGTGTGTGTGTGTGTGTGTGTGTGTGTGGAGCCTGGGGCACAGCAGAGCAAATGATCCTGTCCTGTTTGTGAATCTGGAGGAAGATCTTTTAAGTGGTCAAAAGAAATACCTCCCACATATTTAAGGAGAAAATCTCCTTGCCCTTGATAAGCCTCATTAAATAAAATGTTTTTCTCCCAAAGTTTCAAATTCTTTTTCTGATGGAGGAGAGGAAGGGGTAGAAATAGATTTCAATGTATTTTGCCACATGCTTTTAAAATGTCTTTTACGTAATGCTGATTTGCCCTGATTTGGAAATGCCAAATTGACATGTTATTGACTATTTAATTCTGCTGGATTTTGAAGAGGATTTTCCATGCAAAGACATGGGAAATGAGGAAAAATATCACAAGTCATCTCAGCAAATATTTTTTTGTCTTAAATTATATGGGTAGAATTAGAATAATCTCTTTAAATTAAATTTCTGGTTCTCTCCCCCTTCTATTCCTGTTGTGTCTTTGTAGCTTCATTTGTTTCTGGGTGAGGAAATTGTGGCAAGTAGCAGATGGGAGAGAATCTGCCATTTTCCATTGTGCCCATAGTGGAGAGTAATGACAGCTGTGCTCTTGGTTCCCAGTGGAAGCTCTTTTGATAAATGTCAATGAAGTGATCTTTTCCTTCCCTGGGAGGAGGTGATATTGTAAACCTGTCACTGTGATCATTAATACTTAACAAGACCTTCTCTTTCTTTACCAAGAACAACCCTGGGGACCATTCAGTAGGCTTTGTAATGGAGGAAGAAATTAACATTTAATAGAGAAGCTAGCAAGTCCATTAGAGAATTTAGTATGCAGACTTTGGCCAGAGAAAGAAGTTCTATAATCTTTTTGGCAAACAAGCTGATTAATTTAATATTGAGGTGATAACATATCTTCTCATATTTGTAGGTGAATTGAACCTACTTCTGTCCCAGTTGACACCTGGACAGAAATACCAGAGGGTCTCCGAATGAGTTCATATTGATCAGTTTCATCACAGAAGCCAAGTTCAGGGGCCCTGACTTAGTGCCTTAGGTAAAGCGTTATGTGATGTGCGGAGGGCATAGTGAATCGTGCCTGGCAGGACTGTCCCCTTTCTTCCATGACACGTTTTATAATGAACAACAATGCTGTAAATAAACTGTCCCTTCACAGACACTGACCTGTATGGACCATGCATCCCCATGGAAATACCCAATAATATGACAAGAAGGGAGGAGAGACAGCTAGTGTATATCAAACATCTATCTACTACTGGGGTTCACACATATACCTTATTTTATAAAAACTAATCCAATGAAGTGCATATTATCATGCCCATTTTATATGTGAAGGAACTGGGGGACTTGGGTGGTTAAACAGCTTGTTAAAGCTCATGTCTCAGAAAATCGAAAATGTTAAGAATCAAAGATATACACAGTGCTGTCCTGCCATTGTTTTTTAACTTGATTCAGAATAGTCTACCTAGGTATGAAGAAGAAATTCAAAGGTATTTCATGTAAATGGATGCTGGTATTTAGAAAAGAGGTCACAAGAGGTTGCTTGCTCTCAGTTGGGATAGAAATTTGACTTGATGTACCTAGAAAGTAATCCTACTCTACCAAACTAACTTAATATCTCCTGGTAGGTTCTCCCTTTTTAAAAGAAACATAGATCTTATACAATGATATGTATAAGAGATGAGAGTGTTAGACCTTCCCTGGTTGCTTTTTAAAATTTATGTTTTTATTAAAGTACCACGTTGTCAGATTTTAATGTCAAATAAGCGCATGAGTCTCAAAACAAAACGTAGCAGCCCCTGCTCCATCCTCTCACTGCTCTGCGGAGAAGCCGCTTCCCAGTCACAGCCTGCTTCTGCTGTTCACCTTCAGGCTGCCATACAGGTGTCCTGCTGGTTCTTACTGCTTTACAGTAGACATTATCTGCTGAAGATGATGTAAAG
>PVKE010034347.1:0-17440 GCA_004027555.1 Craseonycteris thonglongyai
AATACACTTGGTATGATTTGGATGCCCTTAAATTTGGTGAGGTTGGATTTCAGTCCCAGGATATGGTCTATCCTTGAAAATGTTCCATGTGCACTAGAGTAAAATGTATAGCCCTTTGTTGTAGGATGGAATGACCTGTAAATGTCAATTATGTCCATTTCCTGCAATGTATCATTTAAAGCTGCCATCTCCTTATTTATTTTCTGCATGGATGATCTGTCTAATATTGTCAGGGGCGTGTTTAGATCCCCTACTATAATTGTATTTTTGTCAATATCTCCTTTTAGATCTGTTAGTAGTTGCTTTATAAATTTTGGTGCTTCCTGATTTGGAGCATATATATTGATGAGTGTGGTGTTTTCTTGTTGTATTGTCCCTTTTATCAAGATGTAATGCCCATCTCTATGTCTTATTTTTTTTTTTATCCTGATGTCTTTTTCATCAGAAATCAGTATGGCCACTCCAGCTTTTCTCTGACTGCCATTTGCCTGGAGTATTGTTTTCCATCCTTTTACCCTGAGTCTATGTTTGTCCCTGTGGCTGAGGTGTGTCTCTTGTAGGCAGAATATGGTTGGATTTTGTTTTTTAATCCAGTCTGCTACCCTGTGCCTCTTTATTGGTGAATTCAGTCCATTTACATTCAGGGTGATGATTGATATATGAGGATATCCTGTATCCATTTCTTCTGTCATTTTTATTTTTTTGTTGTCCCAACTTTTCTCCATTTATTTTGATTTCTTGATTTAGGTCGGATAGCGTCCTTTAGTATTTCCTGGAGTGCCGGTTTTGAGCTGGAGAATTCCCTCAGCTTCTGTATATCTGTAAAGGCCTTAATTCCTCTTTCATATCTAAAGGTTAATTTTGCTGAATAGTTAATTCTTGGCTGGAAATTTCTCTCTTTTAATATTTTGAAGATTGGGCTCCACTCCCTTCTGGCTTACAGAGTTTCTGCTGATACGTCTGGTGACAGCCTGATAGGTTTTCCTTTGAAAGTTATGTTTTGTTTTTCCCTGGCAGCCTTGAGGACTTTTTCTTTGTCATTGATTTTTGTCATCTTCAGAACAATATGCCTTGGAGAAGATCTGCTAGGGTCTAGGTAGTTAGGGCTTCTGCTTTCCTCTTGGATTTGGGGCTGTAATTCCTTCCACAGGTTAGGGAAATTTTCATCCACTATTTGTTTTAGTAGACTCTGAGATTTCATCTCGCTACCTTCTGGTACCCCTATTATTCTAATATTGTTCTTTCTGATGGAGTCAGAAAGTTCTTGTAGGGCTCTTCCATTTCTCTTGATTCTCCTTTCCCTTTCTTCTTCCCTCTGTGACATTTCCATGCTTGTATCTTCAATTTCACTCATCCTTTCCTCTAGCTGGTCAGCCCTGTTTCCTATGCTGGTCAGTTCTTTTCTCAGCTCTCCCACGATGGCTTTCATTTGAAGGAGTTCCTTTTGGTTCTGCTCTTGCTTCTCAATTTTGTTGGTAAAGTACTCATTTTGCTCAGAAAATTTCTTGTTGAGGTCATTTAACTGTGTCTGGGTACTTTGCCTGGATTGAGTGAACTCTCTGAGTGTCTTGATTAATGCAGCCCTGAATTCTGTTTCACTTAGATTTGATTCCAAGTTTGCAAGGTTCTTTACTAAAGAATGCCCCTGATCTTCTGGAGGGTCTTTGGATTCTGAGGTGTGCATTGTGTTTGATGTGGTTCTTTTTTGCTTTAGTCATGAGTATGTTCCCCCTCTGGGGGGTTGCTGATCAGATGGGCTTCTCTTTATTTTTTCTTGCGGACTCAGTTGTGGGAGAAGGAGATTTTGGGAGAGGGTTGGGGGAAGCAGACATCTTCTGTGTCCTGGGACACTTCAGGTTTCTGTCTTAGCTGTTAGATAGCAGGGTAGTAAAGGTGTGGTCAGTGGTGGGGGCATGTGAGTAGGAGCTAGGGTGGGGCTGAGACACAATAGCTGATTCCTCTTTCAGCAGGTAGGCTGGTGGTTCAGTGTGAGCTTCGCAGGAGCTCTGGTCTTTCTCTCCTCCACCTGGCTGCTTCTCCTTCAATCGTATCTGTAAGCCACGCCTGCAGGGCAGCACTTGGATGGGCTGGGGCTTGGCAGAGGCCCTGGTAGGCCACGCAGTCCCACGCGCAGGCAATGACATCATGGCAACTGGGCTGCCAACCTGGTGGGCAACCCGGCAACCCGGTTGGCAGCCCAGTTGTGCGCGTGGGCTTCAATGCCCCAGTGGCCCGGTGGGCAGGATGACAAAAGCCCAGCTGCACCCTGGTGAGCAAGTAGCAGTGCCACAGGAGCCCGGCGGGCAGGATGCCGAAAGCTGGTCTTGTGCACAGGCAGTGGCGCTGCAGCGGCCTGGTGAGCAGGGCGCCAAAAGCCCAGTAGGGCACTTGCGAGCAGGCAGCGGTGCCATGGCGGCCCTGTGAGTGGGGCGCCGAAAGCCCGGGTGCGTGCGTGCACGCAGCGATGCGCAGTGGCCCAGTGGGCGGGACGCCAAAAGCCCAGCTGCACAGTTGCGCACAGGCAGCAGAGCCGCAGCGGCCTGGTGAGTGGGGCATCAAAAGCCCAATTGCGCGCTGGCAAGCAAGCAGCGGCGCCACAGCGGCTCGGTGGACGCCGAAAGCCCAGTTGCGCGCTGGCAGCAGTGCCACGGCGGCCCGGTAGGCAGGATGCCAAAAGCCCGGGTGCGTGCACGAGCGGTGCACGGCCTAGTGGGTGGGGCGCCGAAAGCCCTGTGCGCACAGGCCGTAGCTCGGGCGGCAGCCGCTCTATGCTCCCAGGTCTGTCGAGGCTGCCGGATTCACTCCAAGCACGTCCAGTGCAGCTATGCCCACTCAAGCCCCAGCCCTCACTCCAAGATCCCTGTGTTCAGAAAGCGCTCCCTCACAGTCAATCTCCGTAAATCATGGGTGCTGAGCTGTTGTGGGCTGGTGCCCTGCTCTCACCCCGCCCGCTGGGAAGTGCAGCTGCCCTGCTCCACAGTCCCTGTTCCACTTTAAGCTCTGTGATCTGATTAGGGCACTGCGTGCTGTCCCTTGAGTTCGGATGTTAAATTGTACACAGTCTTGTGGGGCTTCCACGCTCCCTAGGTCGTGGCTTCCAGCCTGCCCTTGATCCAGCTCCACTTTGACCGTATTTCCCCAATCCCCCTTTGTTTTTGCCAGCCCCGCGCCGTGCTTGGAGTCTCTGTCCCCGAACTGCTGCTTCCCTTTCCCTGTCCCACTCTGCCCTTTTTTCTCTAAACTTTGGGTGTTGTTCTGTGTTGTGTGGTTCTCTTAGTTGAGGTTTCTTCTCAGGGTTTCCCCTGTGGATTCCCCTCTGTTTAAAATGCCCTTCCCAGGCAGTTATCGGCATTCTCCTCTCATGCCACCGTCTTTGATCCAGAACTTATCTTCTAAAGTGTGTTATATTATGTTTAAAGTCAAGAATTGCATTAAAAAGTGATCACAGATTAGGGGGATGCTGAGATAGCTCAACAATTTGAGTGTTGCCTTGCAACTGTGAGGTCCAGGGATCAAATCCTAGCCATGGCCCATGCAAACCCTCATGCTGGACTGTGGTGCGACTGGTAAATGCCTAAAAAGATTCTGAATAGGACAGAATTATTCCAACTTTTAGGCTCTATTTATTCAAGTCCTGTCTATTCTTTAAGGAAGGACCAGCACAAACATTACATGCCCATGATGCCCTACTTCATCCCATCCAGAGGATATTTTTGATTCTTACAATAGCAATAACATTTAATGTGGGATATTTTTTGAGATGTAGATTTTTTTTTTAAGGGTAAAGTTGTATGAACTTACCGTATTTTCCGGCGTATAAGATGACCGGGCATATAAGACGACCCCCTAATTTTACAGTTAAAACATAGGTTTAGGCCTATATTCACTGTATAAGACTACCCCCCACTTCCGAGGCTGTAGTCTTATACAGCGAATATAGGCCTAAACCTATGTTTTAACTGTAAAATTAGGGGGTGGTCTTATACGCCCGGTCATCTTATACGCCAGAAAACACGGTATTCTACTTAGTAGAGGGTAAGGTTTTGAAATTTTAGAGCATGATATTTAAATTTAAATGTTCAGTCTTTCACTATTTTGGTACCCAGTATACACTGTTGAAATAACAGAGGCATGAAAGTGCAGACAATTAAAATGAGTATTTGCACGTGTGTGAGAGAGCAATGGAGGGAGGTAAGAACATTTCACTGGTCCAGATACAACTGTTCTAACAAGCCACTAATTCAACATATCCTCTAACAGAGCAGGAGTATTTAAATAAGACGTTTTCCGCCAATTTTGATATTTGTAACTCTGAATGTAACCTTTCTCTAGTCCCATGCTAATAGGTCTTCAGGGATTGAGATATATATATTATAAGATTTATATTTATTATTTTTGATGAGAGAGGGAGAGAAAGAGAGAGAGAGAGAGAGAGAGAGAGAGAGAGAGAGAGAGAGAGAGAGAGGCCCAGAGCAGTCTCCACACTTTCACATCATCACTTTTCAACATAGTTTAATTCCATAAGTGGGCATAAGACCACACAGTGTGGGAACTGGTCAGGGGGCCTCTCACATGGCAGGCATGACTCCAAGAGCCAGGAGCCTCCCACATGGAAAGCTCACCCTGGCAGGAACAGAACTGGGGTGGGAAGCACATCTAGGTTTGCACAGACAGGGGTCGCAACTAGGACTGGGACTCAATCCTCCAACCCTGGGGCTGCAGTGTGCGTATTCACCCTACTGAGCCATCCCAGCTTCCCCTTCAGGGATTTTTATCTAATAATCCAGCCTTCTGCACTGAAGACAAGGGACTTACTAGAGAACTGAGTTCTGAAATATCTTATTCCAAGACTACAGTATTATTAAGAGCTTCAGGCAAGCCATTCAGAGCATCACAGATGACAAGTCTTACTATTTTGTTTGGTTGTTTCTAATCTGGGTTCAGCATGGTATAGTTTAAAATATTTTGAATTTTAGCATTTTCTTTTGATGATTTCATACAAACATTTGTAATGAATATCTTCCATTTCATATAGTTGGTATACAATATTATAGTACTTTCATTAGTTTTATGTATACAATATAGTGTTTTGACATTTTTGTGCCTTATAATGTGATCACATTATAGTGGGGTGATTACATTAGCATTCTAATAGAGAAGACAGAAAAGGTAATATTGAAACAACTCTTGAGGATATATAAGATTTTGCAAGATGAATAAAAGTAAGAAATATCTTCCAGGTAAAGTCAATTTTGCATGCAAAAATATAGAAATAAGAAACCTCTGGCGTTTATAAGAAAACTATAATTAATTCAGTATTTCTAAAATTTAAAGTGAAATGTAGGTAGTAATGGAATTTGAATTTCAAATTCAAAGAAATAGAAGAACCAAGTCATGAAGGGCCATCTGTAACCAATTAAGAAATTTGGAATTTATTTTGCTAATGACATAGAGGCATGAAGAATTTGGTAACATAAAATATCACTCTGATCATATACGTATATAATAGTGAGTCAACCAAGAGTCTAGAGCAATAGATAAGTCATTATTATGAAGGTAAAAGTTACCCAAGAACATTCAGTTATTGTAATAGAAAGATACTAAGGTTATATGTCCAAATAATAAAAAATGAAAGTGACTGTTGAGTATCTCATGCCTGATAATCTGAGGTGAAACTGAGGTGTTGATGCAAGTGCTGTTTCTGCATTATAGTTGTTGTATAATTATATCATTATACATTACAGTGTAATAATAAAAGAAATACAGTGCACAATAAATGCAATGCACTTGAATCGTTCTAAAACCATCTTCCCAAAGGTCCATGAAAAAAGTGTCTTCCATAAAACTGGTCCCTGGTGCCAAAATGTTTGGGGATCGCTGCTTAAGATACAGGGTGGTCAAGAAATTCATGGAGGGGAAGTCAGGATGGCTCAGTGGGTTAGGCGCTCACTTTGCAGCCCGGGGGATCAAGGATTGAATCCTGGCCCCGGCTTGTGTGGACCCATATTCTGAACTGGTGAGTGCCCCCAGTTCGGTTCTCACAGGAGCGAGACCCTGACCCAGTTCCTGCCCTGTGCAGCCTCAAGCCCACCTGTGGAATGAAGCTGTGTGGAAAAATGATGATGTACAACTATGGAGACTGTTCTGGGCCCTACCCCTTCTCTCTGCCTCTGACTCTGTATCTCTCTCTCTCTCTCTGTCAAAAACAATAAATAAATCTTTAAAAAAAGATTTATATAAAAAAAAGAAATTAATGGAATAAAAAGAAAGGATAAAAAATAAGTGATTTTTTCTTTTCAATATATTTACTTTAAACCCAAATACACTTTTAAAATCTTTCAATAAGTTTACTTATACCTTTGAAAAAAATGATTTGCTTTTGCCTTTAAATTGCAGCTTTGACCTCTTTGATATAAATGAATTTCTTCACTTGAAGCAGTTTTTCATGAACAGTAGCCAATGCAACAACGTTCTTGTGCCTGGATGTGTTATTGTGTGAAATTGGCACCCCATTTGTTCATTTTTTTTTCTTTTTTTTCTCCTCCACAGATGCTCCTAACTGTTTCAGCAGACTGTAATAATATGATCCAGTAGTTGTGAAACCCCTATTCTTGTAAACAATCAGCAGGGTACCCTCCATATCCCAAGAAAAAGTATCCATGATTTTTCCAGGTGGTTGACAACTTGATCCACTTAGAGGGTGGCATGCTCTTTTCATGCCATTGCATGGACTCCTGCTTTGACTCAGGCTCATAATGGCGAAAACAAGTTTCATCTCCAGTGAGAATCTGATTGAAATTTTCATCTCTGTTGTATCTGCAGAGGTCCAAGCACTGTTATGAACATTCATGACACTGTTACATTTGAAGCAGCGTGAACATTCTTGGTATTTACTTTGCACTGACTTTTGACATGCTTAAATGTTGAGAATGATAGAGAATATTTAAAATGGTTATAGGTGTTATACCAACCATTACTGCAAGCTCTTTTTTATTTAGTCTGGCATCTTCCATTAGAAATTTTAAACATTTTTGACAATGTCTGATAAAGTGGCCTCAACAGGGCATCTCAGACAGAGGTCATCTTTAATCAACGATCTGCCTTGCTTGAAAAGGCTATGCTAGTTTTAAAGCATGGATTTTCCAGGGCAACATCTTTTCCAAAACAGGTTGAGGTGTTTTTCCTTGTTTTGTGAAGAACTTAATGATGGTGACAATTAAGTCAATTTTATCGATACTTGAGATTGTCTTCACATTTGATGTGCTTCTTTGGAAATATCTGAAAGAACATGGATGCAAGTAGGCTGACATTTGGCACATGTTCTAATAATAAGTCACACAATCAAATTGTGTTCACTAGTATTCCTACTTCTCCAATAACCCACTGTTCTGTGAATTTAATGACCTTCCTTTGCCTATTTGAAACTTAATTTTCCTGACTGCAGAAAGAAAATAAATATTGCCTACTTAATACCATTGTGTACTAAATAACAGGATATCAATAAAACATCTATCACAGATCCTATAGACAGCATTAGACACTATAAACATTAGTTCTTATTCATTTCTATGCTTAATTTCTCCATCTTTACAGAGAAAGACAATGTGGTTTAGTGGATAAGAATTTAAATTTTGATTTAGACAAAATTAGCTCAAATTGTGGTTCTACCAAGCATTATTTGATAATGTTGATTTACTTAATCTTTTTAATCTTTGGTATGCTAGTCTATAAATAGGGACAGAAATATCAACATTTAATGGGGTCTGGGACTTAAATAGTATAATATATTTAAATTATATTACCAAACACATGGTATTTTGCTCTCAGACTTAAAAAATAACTATTCTTAGAGTGCTCTGAGAAGACAATTTAAGAGAGTCCCCAAAATCGATTCAAGGCTTTTATCTTTGGTGCCTGCATTATTCATTGTGCCTACCTACTGAGTAAACATATTTAGTTACCAAGAGCAATACATTTCAAATACCAATAACTAAGGCTGTGTGCATCTCCATTCATGCTATATAGTGCAATAAAAACGTTATTTCTTTGGGATTATTATTATTGTTATTATTTTTCTTAAACCACAGAATTGAGAGCAATTTGTGTTGAAACACTCTCCTCCCTGTGTCTGAAGCATGATGTGCCAATATAAAGTATGTACACAGTCCACATGACCACTGGCTTGCATGCCATTTGCACTATAAGAATATTCTGCTTGCTTCAAATCCTGAGTAACACTTTTAAGTTTTTAGAAAGCTTGGTTAGTTAATCAAGCCTGGCTGAAATGGAACATGGCAGGGTTGAACAAATTCTGTCAGAGTATACTTTTTTAAAAATTGTAGGAGAAACCTGCCAAATCTGGTCCATCTGCTCACATCTGAGTTCTTCAGTATTAATAAGCTGGACAATCAGGAGATTTATTTCAACAGTCTTCATGGTTACTGCATCATATAACAACAATTATCTTTACTGTTATCACAGCAGTGCTGTTGTTTTAAATTAGCTCAATTTGTATTCAGAATATGCTAAAGCTAATACTGGTACCTTGGCTAATAAAATACACCATTATGTTACCACTCAGAGTGAAGAAAACAAATCAGTAAAAGAGAAAAATCAGAAATAGTTTGAGTGAGGACTGACTAGATCAGCAAGATTAGATTTCTGACCCTCTAAGTCCTAGGGTCATTTCTCCAGAATTGGCTTTATGTAGTAGATTGGTTAAAGGCTACTGAAAGTTAGGCACATGATGGAAAGAGTGAGGCCATTGAGAACAGACTACTTTCCATCTGTCTAATATGGATAAAATGTTTATTTTATTTTTTATTTTTTGGCAAAATTAGGATAAAAATTATCTACTACAAAAGTTTACGGAACAAGAAGACATACAGTGCCTGGCATAGAGTATTTATTTAATTTATCTTTGTTGACTTGTCAAATAATGCAATATATAGTAGTATACATGCCTTTTCTAGGTGTTCATATATAAAATTAGTACTACATGAATGTAATTTTATTTAATTTTTATGTAGATAATGGCAGAAAAGTGGATAAATAAATACATAGGTAAATGGGGAGAAAAGACTAAAAAAACAGATTCCTTTTTCTCCAAAAGAATCTTCTCCAGATGCTATCATTAAAATCCCATCAATAAAAATTGGGTTTCTTTTTGTTTGAAATAATTTTGGCAATTGTATATGCTTCAAGAAAAAAATAATTAGCATTTATTTGATGCATTTCTGAATGACACCTAACTTAATATGGCCTCACCTGAGTATTTTCACTTAAATTTAAAAGTGTTTGTATGAGATATTTTACAGATTAAAAAAAGAAAATCTGAGACTAAGTTGTGCTGTCTGGGGAAGCTTGGATGGCTCAGTGGGTTAAATGCTCACCTTGCAGCGCTGAGGACCAAGGATTGAATCCTATCCCCAGCCTGTGTGGATCCATATGCTAAACTAGGGTGTGCTTCCCATGCAGGAGGCCTCCAGTTTGGTTCTCACCTCCTAGTTTGGCCCCTGGCTTGAGGAGGTGTGCCTCCTATGTGGCAGATCCCCAGAACAGTTTCCTGCCTTCACGGCCCCTGCCCACCTGTGTAGAACAAAACCATGTTGAAAACTGATGACGTACAACTGTGGAGACTGCTCTGGGCCCTCCCTCTTCTCACTCTGTCTCTCTCTGTCTCTCTCTCTGTTTCTGTTTAAAAAAAAAAAAAATTTATCTTAAAAAAAAAAATGATGTGCTCTCTTGCCTGGGGTCATATAGGAATGCCATTAATACTGAAGAACCTAGAGTAGGTTATCAGGACTTATTTCAAATCTATGTGTGCTTTTGTATTCTATCATGCTATCCCATGATGAAAACAAAATAGTTTTTCTTTTTTTAAAATAATGCCCAAGTATCAATGAGCACACTTTTTAAAAAGTTTTTATTTATTTATTTTTTGACAGAGAGAGAGAGAGAGAGAGAGAGAGAGAGATACAGAGAAAGAGAGAGAGAATTGAACTGGGGGAACTCCCCAGTTCAGCACATGGTTCCGCATGGGCCAGGGCCGGGATTCGATCCTTGGTCCCTGGCGCTGCAAAGTGAGCGCTTAACCCACTGAGCCATTCTGGCTTCCCCACAATGTTGAGACTTCATTTGTTGTCAGTGGACACTTTGGTAGCATTGACACAAAATAAGAAGATAAAAATAAAACGCTTCTAGAAAAACGAATTGTGAAAAAACTAAATGTCTTTTCTTCCCACTATTTCTTCACTAGCCTTTTCAACTAGAGCTTTTGAACACATGCTGCAACATCAACTCTTTCCTGTATTTATTAATTTATTCTGACTTTGCCAATTTCTACAACTACCTGAATCAATTCTTTAAATAAATAAATCTCTGTCTGTTTGTCTGCCTATCTTTCTGTCTATTTATATACACCCATCCTGTTGGTTCTATTTTTCTGAAGAACCCACAATAGTACACTAGCTACATGATCTTAGGCAACTTATTAAACCATTTTTAACCTCAGTTAACTCATCTATTAAATGGGATAATCATATGGATGTTGTTGCTATCAAATTAGTTTGTTTACCAAGAACAAAGAAAGGCATATTGTTGATTATATGTATATATTATAATACTCAGCAATTTCCTCCAGAGAAACCTTACCGCAGAACAGAAAATGTTGTTTTGCTGAGTATAGTGATCTTAAAGTTGGAGGTTCCTGATGATAAATAAGGACACATAAATTGCATTCATTTTATATGTATCTCAATCCCCTTAAGCATTGTCTTATTACTTCCTGTTTGAGATCTTCTAACATGAAATTACAGATTCTATAATACTAAATTGTTTTTACTCTTCCTTAGAACCCTTAGTCATGGTAATCAGCATAATAAAATTAGAAGCATACACTGGTTTTATTTCTGGATTACAAAAATATGACACTGTTTGAAGCACTTTGAAGTGACTAAATGCTTCACTAGAGCCCTTAGTGAAGAGTATATGTTCCCTGAGTTAGTTTTCTATCAAGTGTTTGATTAGTTGTCTCAGTTGCCCAAGTTAGTTTTCTAATACTTTCAAAGCATACTAAAAATCAAGAAGTGAAAGGAAGTTTTGGGTTGCACAATGCTCCAAATGAATTATACTATTTACTCTTTTTTAACAGAAAAATTGATTTTATCAAATGTAAATGGCCTTTTTTATGATCTTTCAAATCATCCATATTTTATATCACCTATCATTTTGACTCTTTGCCTGGTTTCTTGTTAAATCTTGCTCCAGGAAACTTGAATATAAACAAAAAATAGTATTTGGCACACTGTTTCACTTTCTCTGAACTGACACCGAAGTAATGCAAGTACACTATTTTTTAATATATACATCTAGCTTTGTATTTATTTTTAATAAAAATTATATATATTTCAGATGTGTAACATAATTGTTTGATATACATATCCAGAGTGAATAGCTATAGAAAAGCCCATTGATCTATCATCTTACATAGTTACCATTAATTTTGTAATAAGAACACCTGAAATCTGCTTTCTTAGAATAATGTCAATATTTCACACAATATTATTAACATAGTCATCTTACTGTACATTAGATAGACTTATTTCTTACATAATTACAACTTTTTGTCCAATGACTAACATCTCTCCGCTTTCTCCATAATCCTATTCAGGAATAACCAGCACATATACTGTATTTCTATGAATTCAACTGTTTCAGCTTTCACATGTTAGTGATATTATACATTATATGTTTTGTATGCCTATCTATTTTACTTAGTATAATATCTTCCAGGATTCCCTTGTATTTTAAGGCTGATTAAAATTCCACTATATATATATTTATCTAATTATTTCTATTCATTAACTAATGGACATTTAGTTGGTTTTTGGCTTTCGAGAATGATGCTTCAATGAATATGAGAATGCATATTTCTCTATAAAGTTCTTATTTAATTTCTGTTGAAATATAACCAGAAGTGGGTTTGTTAGATTATATGATAATTTTATTTTTAATTTTTGAGGGAACTCCATAATCTTTTTTATAATGGATGTACCAATTTACATTGCTACCAACTTCACAAACACTTGTGATTGTATTTATTTATATTTATTTATTTATTTTACTGTTAAATTTATTGGGGTGACATTGATTGATAACACTAGACAGTTTCCAGATGTACAAATCCACATTATATCACCTATGCATTGCAGTATGTTCTCACCACCCAGAATCAGCTCTCCTTCCATCACCATATATCTGGTGTTCCAACCCGTTCCCCCCATCCCCACCCCCACACTCTCCCTCCCCTCTCCTCCCTTTCACTCAAGTAACCACCAAACAACTGAGTGTGTCCATGAGCCTGGTGCCCACTTCCACCTCCCCTCCCCACTCTCCCTCCCTCCTCCTCCCCTTCCCTCAGGTAATCACCAAGCTATTGTGTCCACAAGTCTTTGTTTCTTTGTTACTTTCAGTTTTATAATCCACCTATAAGTGAGATCATTTGTTTTCTGATTCTTTCAGTCTGACTTATTTCGCTTAATGAGATGGTTTCAAGGTCCATCCATGTTGTGATGAATGACTGTATTTCATCTTTTCTTATCCCTGAATAGTATTCCATTGTGTAAATGTACCATAATTTCTTTATCCAGTGATCTATCGAAGGGTATTTTGGTTGTTTCCATGTTCTGGCCACAGTGAACAGGGCTACAATGAACATGTGAGTACAAAAATCTTTGCAGATTATGATTAAGGTTTTCAGGTTTTTTCGGTAGATACCCAGTAGAGGAATTGTTGGGTCATATGGTAATTCCATTCCCAAATTTTTAAGGAATCTCCATACAGCCTTCCATAGTGGTTGTATCAGTTTACATTCCCACCAGCAATGTATGAGGGTTCCTTTTTCTCCACAGCCTCTCCAGCACTTGTTATTCCTTGTGTTGTTGATTATAGTCATTCTAACATGTGTGAGATGATATCTCATTGTGGTTTTTATTTGCATTTCCATAATTGCTAGTGAAGTTGAGCATTTTTTCATATAACTGTTGGTCATTTGTATGTCTTCATGAGAGAAGTGTCAGTTTAGATCTTCTGCCCATTTTTTAATTGGGTTGCTTGTTTTTTTCTTGTTGAGTTGTACAAGTTTTTTGTATAATTTTGATACTAGCCCCTTATCAGAGGCATTTTTTGCAAATATTTTTTCCCAGTTGGTTGGTTGCCTGTTTGCTTTGTTGATGGTTTTCTTTGCAGTGCAGAAGCTTTTTAGCTTGATCAAGTCCCATTCATTTATTTGTGCTTTTACTTCCCTTGCCATTGAGGTCAGATTCATTAAGTCCTCCCTGAACCCCAGGTCTCTAAGTTTAGTACCAATGTTTTGTCTATGCAATTTATTGTTTCCTTTCTTATTTGGAGGTCTTTAATCCATTTTGAGTTAATTTTGGTATATGGTGAGAGATCTCAGTTCACATTCAGCCTTTTGCATGTGGTTTTCCATTTTTCACAGCACCGTTTACTGAAGAGCCTTTTTTTTATCCACTGTATGATTTTCTCTCCTTTGTCAAACATAATCTGTACATATATTTGTGGGTTTATTTCTGGGTTTTCAATTCTGTTCCAGTGGTCCGTGTATCTGTTTTTCTGCCAGTACCAAGCTGTTTTGATTACTGAGGTTTTGTAGTACAGATGAAAGTCAGGCAGTGAGATGGCCCCAGCTCTATTTTTCTTAGGATAGCTTTTGAGATTCGTAATCATTCGCGGTTCCATATTTCATATAAATTTGATGATTTTTAAAATCTATTTCTTGAAAGAATGACTGTGGGATTTTGATGGGAATGGCATTAAATCTGTATATTGCTTTGGGGATTATGGCCATTTTAACTATGTTGATTCTTCCAATCCATGAAAACGGAATGTCTTTCCATTTCTTTGTGTTCTCTTTAATTTCTTTTAACAGTGTCTTATAGTTTTCAGTGTATAAGTTCTTCACATTCTGTGTTAGATTTGTTCCTAGTGATTTCATTTTTTTGTTCGCAATGGTAAAGGGAATGGATCTTCTTATCTCTCTTTCTGAAGTTTCACTGTTGGCATATAAAAATGCAGTTGATTTTGGGGCATTAATTTTATGTCCTGCAACTTTACTGTATTTGTCTATTATTTGTAAAAGATTTCTGATAGAGTCTTTAGAGCTTTCTATATAAAGGATCATGTCATCTGCAAAGAGTGACAGTTTAACTTCTTCTCTCCCAATTCTGATACTTTTTATTCCTTTCTCTTGTCTGATTGCTCTGTCTAGAACTTCCAGAACTATGTTGAACAGCATTGGTGACGGGGGCATCCCTGTCTTATTCCTGATTTTAGGAAAATAGGCTTCAGCTTTTCCTCATTCAGTATAATATTTGCTGAGGGTTTGTCATATATGGCCTTTATTATGTTGATGTACTTTTCTTCAATTCCCATTTTATTCAGTGTTTTTATCATAAATGGGTGTTGTGTTTTGTCAAATGCCTTTTCTGCATCAATTGAGATCATCGTGTGGCTTTTATCCTTTGTTTGGTTTATGTGCTGGATTACATTGATTGATTTGCGTATGTTGAACCATCCTTATGCCCTCAGGATGAATCCCACTTGGTCACTGTTAGCTAAAATTTTATTTAAGATTTTTGCATCAGTGTTCATCAGGGAGATGGGCCTATAGTTATCCTTTTTGGTATTGTCTTTCCCAGGTTTTGGTATTAGGGAGATATTAGCTTCATAGAAAGAGTGGGATAGTACTGCCTCCTCTAGAATTTTCTGGAGTAGTTTGAGGAGGATGGGCATTAGTTCTTTGTATGCTTGAAAAAAGTCATTGGTAAAACCATCTGGTCCAGGACTTTTGCCTTTGGACATGTTTTGGATAATTGTTTCAAGTTCTGTACTGTTGATTGATCTATTTAGGTTATGCAAATCTTGGTTCAGTTTAAGTAAACTATATATTTCTAGAAATTTGTCCATTTCCTGTAGATTGTCAAATTTGGTCGCATAGAGTCTTTCATAATAATTTCTTAGGATTGTTTATATTTCTGTAGTATCAGTTGTTAGCTCTCCCCTATCGTTCCGAATTCTGGAAATAGCAGATTTTTCTCTTTGTCCTTTGGAGAGCCTAGCTAGTGGCTTGTCAATTTTATTAAGTTTTTCAAAGAAACAGCTCTTTGTGAATTTTATCTATTGTTTTTCTATTCTGAATTTTATTAAGTTCTGCTTTAATATTTATTAATTGTTTTCTTCTGCTAACTTTGGGGTCCCATTGTTCTTCTGTTTCTAGTTCTTTAAGGTGAGATGTGAGGGTATTTATTTATAGTTTTTCTTGTTTCTTGAGATAGGACTGTAATGATGTAAGTTTCCCTCTTATTACCGCTTTCGCTGTGTTCCAGATATTTTGGTATGTTGTGTTTTCATTGTGATTCATTTCTACAAATTTTCTAATCTCTTGTTTTATTTCCTCTTTTATCCAGTCATTTTTTAATAGCATGTTGTTCAATCTCCGTGTATATGTAGTTCTCTCTGCACTTGATCTTTTGTAATTGATCTCTAGTTTTAATGACTTGTGGTCTGAGAGTATACTTGGTATGATTTGAATGTTCTTAAATTTGGTGAGGTTGGGTTTAAGTCCCAGGATATGGTCTATCCTTGAAACTGTTCCATATGCACTAGAATAAAATGTATAGCCCTGTGTTGCAGGGTGGAATGTCCTATAAATATCTATTATGTCCATTTCCTGTGATATATAATTTAAAGCTGCAATTTCCTTATTTATTTTCTGCTTGGATGATCTGTCCAATGTTGTCATGGGAGTGTTTAAATCCCTTGCTATAACTGTATATTTGTCAAATTCTCCTATTAGATCTTTTAGTAATTGGTTTATAAATTTTGGTGCTTCCTGAATGGGGGCATATATATTGATGAGTGTCATGTTTTTTTGATGTATTTTCACTTTTATCAAAATAAAATGTCCATCTTTATGTCTTATTATTTTTTTTATCCTGATGTCTATTTCATCAGAAATCAGTACGGCCACTCCAGCTTTTCTCTGACTGCCATTTGCCTGGAATATTGTTTTCCATCCTTTTAAGCTGAGTCTACATTTGTCTTGGTGGTTGAGGTGTGTCTCTTGTAGGCAGCATATGGTTGGATTTTGTTTTTTAATCCAGTCTGCTACCCTGTGCCTCTTTATTGGTAAATTCAGTCCATTTACAGTTAGGGTGATGATTGATATATGAGGATATTCTGTATCCATTTTTTTCTTCCTTTTTATTTATTTGTTTTGTTGTCCCAACTTTTCTCTATTTATTTTGATTTCTTGACTCAGGCCGAATAGCCTCCTTCAGTATTTCCTGGGGTGCCAGTTTTAAGCTGGAGAATTCCCTCAGCTTCTGTATATCTGAAAAGGCCTTAATTCCTCTTTCATATCTAAAGGTTAATTTTTCTGGATAGTTAATTCTTGGCTAAAAATTTCTCTCTTTTAATATTTTGAAGATTGGGCTCTACTTTCTCTTGGCTTGCAGAGTTTCTGCTGAGAAGTCTGGTGACAGCCTGATAGATTTTCCTTTGAAAGTTATATTTTGTTTACCCCTGGCAGCCTTGAGGATTCTTTCTTTGTCTTTGGTTTTTGTCATCTTCTGAACAATGTGCCTTAGAGAAGATCTGCTAGGGTCTAGGTAGCTGGGGCTCCTGTTTTTCTCTTGAATTTGGGGTTCTGATTCTTTCTATAGGTTAGGAAAATTCTCATCCACTATGTTTTAGTAGACTCTGAGAAGATTTCATCTCGCTTCCTTCTGGTATCCCTATTATTCTAATATTGCTGTTTCTGATGGAGTTGGAGAGTTTTGGGCTCCTTTTCATTTCTCTTTACTCTCATATCCCTTTCTTCTTCCATCTCTGAAATTTCCACATTTCTATCTTCAATGTCACCAATTCTTTCTTCCAGCTGGTCAGCCCTGTTTTCTATTCTGGTGAGTTTCTTTTTCAGCTCTCCCATTATGCCTTTCATTTCGAGGAGTTCCTTTTGATTCTGCTCTAACTTCTCAATTTTGTTGGTAAAGTACTCATTTTTCTCAGAGAATTTCTTGTTCATGTCATTTAACTGTGTCTGGGTACTTTGCCAGCATTTACTGAGGTCTCTAAGTGTTTTGAGCATTGCTGACCTGAATTCTGTTTCACTTAGGTTTGATTCCAAGTGTGCAAGCTCCTTTTCTAAAGAATGTCCATGGTCTTCTAGAGGGGCTTTTGGTTCTGAGGTATGCATTGCGTTTGATGTGTGGTTTTTTTTGTTTTGTTTTGTTTTGTTTTGCTTTAAGCGTGAGTATGTTTTCCCTCTGGGGGGTTGCCTCTCAGATGGGTATTTATTTATTTTCCTTCTTTTTTTTTTTTTTTTTTTTTTTTTTTTTTTTTTTTTTTTTTTTTTTTT
>PVKE010034348.1:0-17440 GCA_004027555.1 Craseonycteris thonglongyai
AAATTTGTTGGCATAGAGTCTTTCATAATAATCTCTTACGATTGTTTGTATTTCTGCAGTATCAGTTGTGATATCTCCCCTATCATCCCGTATTCTGGAAATATGAGATTTTTCTCTTTGCCCTTTGGTGAGCCTAGCTAGTGGCTTGTCAATTTTATTGATTTTTTCAAAGAACCAGCTCTTTGTGGCGTTAATTTTATCGTTTTTCTGTTCTGAGTTTCATTAAGTTCTGCTTTAATTTTTATTAATTATTTTCTTCTGCTTGCTTTGGGATACCTCTGTTCTCCTTTCTCTAGTTCTATAAGATGAGATGTGAGGGTGTTTACTTGTAGTTTTTCTTGTTTCTTGAGATAGGCCTATAATGATATAAATTTTCCTCTTATGACTGCTTTCTCTGTGTCCCAGAAATTTTGGTATGTCGTGTTTTCATTGTCATTTGCTTCTACAGATTTTTTTAATCTCTTGTTTTATTTCCTCTTTGATCCAGTCATTTTTTAATAGCAAGTTGCTCAATCTCCACATAGATATGGTTCTCTCTGAAATTGATCTTTTGCAATTGATCTCTAGTTTCAATGCTTTGTGGTCTGAGAATACACTTGGTATGATTTAAATGTTCTTAAATTTAGCGAGGTTGGATTTAAGTCCCAGGATATGGTCTATCCTTGAAAGTGTTCCATGTGCACTAGCGTAAAATATATAGTCCTGTGTTGCAGGATGGAATGTCCTATAAATGTCAATTATGTCTATTTCCTATAATGTACCATTTAGAGCTGCAATTTCCTTATTTATTTTCTGCTTGGATGATCTGTCCAATGTTGTCAGGGGTGTTTAGATCTCCTACTATAATTGTATTTTTGTCAAATTCTCCTATTAGATCTGTTAGTAGTTGCTTTATAAATTTCGGTGCTCCCTGATTGGGGGCATATATATTAATGAGTGTCATGTTTTCTTGGTGTATTGTCCCTTTTAACAAAATGAAATGTCCATATTTATGTCTTATTATGTTTTTTATACTGATGTCTATTTCATCAGAAATCAGTATGGCCACCCCTGCTTTTCTCTGACTGCCATTTGCCTAGAGTATTGTTTTCCATCCTTTTACCCTGAGTCTATGTTTGTCTTTGTGGCTGAGGTGTGTCTCTTGTAGGCAGCATATGGTTGGATTTTGTTTTTTCATCCAGTCTGCTACCCTGTGCCTCTTTATTGGTGAATTCAGTCCATTTACATTCAGGATGATGATTGATATATGAGGATATCCTGTATCTATTTCTTCTTTTCTTTTTATTTTTTTGTTGTCCCAACTTATCTCCATTTATTTTGATTTCTTGATTTAGGCCAAATAGCCTCCTTCAGTATTTCTTGGAGCACTGGTTTTGAGCTGCAGAATTCCCTCAGCTTCTGTATATCTGAAAAGGCCTTAATTCCTCCTTCATACCTAAAGGTTAATTTTGCTGGATAGTTATTTCTTGGCTGGAAATTTCTCTCTTTTAATATTTTGAAGATTGGGTTCCACTCCATCCTGGCATGCAGAGTTTCTGCTGAGAAGTCTGGTGACAGCCTGATAGGATTTCCTTTGAAAGTTATATTTTGTTTTTCCCTGGTAGCCTTGAGGATTCTTTCTTTGTCTTTGGTTTTTGTCATCTTCAGAACAATATGCCTTGGAGAAAATCTGCTAGGGTCTAGATAGCTAGGGCTCCTGTTTTCCTCTTGCATTTGGGGTTCTAGTTCTTTCCATAGGTTAAGAAAATTCTTATCCACTATTTGTTTTAGTAGAGTCTGAGACAATTTCATCTTGCTTCCTTCTGGTACCCCTATTATTCTAATATTGTACTTTCTGACGGAGTCAGAGAGTTCTTGTATGGCTCTTTCATTTCTCTTGATTGTCCTTTCCCTTTCTTCTTTCCTCTGTGAAATTTCCATGTTTCTATTTTTTATTTCATTAATTCTTTCTTCCAGCTGATCAGACCTATTTCTATGCTGGTCAATTCTTTTTTCAGCTCTCCCATTATACCTTTCATTTCGAAGAGTTCCTTTTGGTTCTGCTCTAACTTCTCAATTTTATTGGTAAAGTACTCATTTTGCTCAGAAAATTTCTTGTTGCGGTCATTTAACTGTGTCTGGGTACTTTGCCAGCATTTACTGAGCTCTCTGAGTGTCTTGAGTATTGCAGCCCTGAATTCTGTTTCACTTAGATTTGATTCTAAGTGTGCAAGCTTCTTTTCTAAAGACTGCCCCTGATCTTCTGGAGGGGCTTTGGATTCTGAGGTGTGCGTTGTGTTTGATGTGGTTCTTTTAGCTTTAGGCATGAGTATGTTTTCCCTCTGGGGATTTGCCTATCAGATGGGCTTCTCTTTATTATTTCTGATGGGCTCAGTTGTGGGTGAAAGAGATTTGGGGAGAGGGTTGGGGGAAGTAGTCAGTTTCTGTGTCCTGGGGTTGCTCTTCAGGTTGCTGTCTTAGCTGTTAGAAGGCAGGGTAGTGAAGGTGTGGGATGGGGGTAGGGGCATGTGAGTAGGAGTTAGGGCAGGCCTGAGACACAATAGCAGATACCTCTCTCAGCAGGGGTGCTGGTGGTTCAGTGTGGGCAGGGTGCACAGCAGCTCGGACCTTTCTCCCCTCTGATCGGCTGCTTTTACTTTAATTGCCTCTGTGAGCTGGGCCCACCAGGTGGCAGCATGGTGTTGGTGCAAGCGGGGTGCAGCTGTGGCCCGGTCAGTGGTGCGGTGGCATTCTGCATTATTTCTCTCATTGCTAAGTTAATAAAGCCATTTTTAGCAAGCTCTGAATCACCATTATTGTCAGTGTTACAACATCATTAGCATTATGGGAAAAACAGTGAAAGATCTATGAGGTCCAAGAATATGTCTGAATTATTTTCCACTGATCTTCTGACCATGACGATACAGGAGGCAGTTTGTCACAAGGACTGAAGGAAATTCTTTTTTTACAAAAGGATCAACACCTCAAATACAGAAAGATAATGAGGTGCTTGGTTTGTGTGCAGATACCTGGGGTTTTCTTCTAGTAGAAGTTCTACCTCATAAGGCATTAAGCATAGTCCCTGGAACATTGGAGTCATTCAATTGATATCTGTTGGACACTTTTTTTAAAAGCAGAACAGGAATGCAATCATTAAACCTTACTTACATGTTGTTCAGTACCTGATTTTAAATAGTTTATTGAACATTAAGTGAAGTAAAAATGAATGTTGTACTTTGGTGGAGAAATTACACAAATTTTGGGTGTTCTATGCACTCAGTTATACTTGACTGAGCAGTTGAGAAATGTAAAAGTTTGCAGAGCATGAGAGACTATTTTAAAATGTGTCATAAGATTTTTGCTCAAGATGCTAGGGTAGCCAAATGCTGGGGTTACCTTCTCTCATAACCACATCAAAATTCTAACTAAAGTACAGAATAATCATCATTGAGAATTGCCTGAAGTCTAACTGAACTGAAGCCCTACAACTAAGGCTATAGAGGCAAACAACCTTGAGTATGGTGGGAAGTAAGGAGACATGGAACCAGGTGGTCTCATACTCATCTGTGACAATTAAAAATTGGGAGGGGTGGCTTGGCTGCAGGCATCCCCTGTTGGAGGAGTGAAGAGCCTCAGCCCCACACTAGGCTCTCGAGCTCAAGGGTGAAGTGCCAGAGAGAGAAGCATCCATCACTTCCGACTGTGAAAACCAGTGGAGTCTGTGGTTGAGTAAGTCCCAGGTGTACCTTTTAAAGGTCTTGCACATGGACTTACTGACAGATTTATTCTCTCTGGGCTCAAATGCTGGGGCAGCAGCTCAAAAGGTGCCAGGGACATGTAGGAAGGAACTAAGTTGTTTGACTTCAGGAAAAAGGCTGGAGGGGCATCTTTCTTCCAGATGGAAGTGCTGGTGAAAGCTATTGTTTCTTTGTTGAGACTCTCCCCCTCCAAGCGCACACACACACACACACACACACACACACACACACAGATGCCCTGAGCCTCCATCAACCTGGCTAACAGTGTTTCTTCCCTCTGACTCCCTGATACCCTGCCCCACCCAACTTTCAGGCCCACCCAAGTGTCACTTCCAGGGGCTTTTTCATATAATCAGCCTGTCTTGGCTCATGCTTAGGACCTTTCTAAAATCTCTCAAAGGTTCACAAAACCCAGACAAGCAGCACATGGCTTCAGCATGCCTCATACCTGGTTGAATAGCTCTAAGGTTGGCACTAGCAACAATCAGCTTCAGTTTATGGCTTGGCCTTTCAAGGTACCTTCAAGCCCAGCATGAGTGACACTCATCTGTGTATTGCTTTGTGGCTCATGTCAAGTGACACTGAACAGGACACAGGCTGTGGCTGAACTTGGCCTGTGGCCAAGATTCTCCCAGGAGGCTCCAGGCCTAGCACATCTGGTGGCCAGCATCAAACCAAGCTGGAGCATTACCGGGAGGCCTACAAGAACAACATAGCCAAAGGGCAGACTAGGCGGGCACCAGAGCCCTACTGAAGCCAACTTTGTCCTGTAGGTTCAGCCCTTGCACCTCAGCTACTCCACTGTAGTCAGTCGTTAAAACCAATCAGCCCAAGGGTCAGTTTCTTCAACTAACATACAAATAGCAACCAAGGCTCAACTACAACAGAAGGGCACACACAACCCATAGAAGGGACATACCAGGAGCACCCAGCTCTGGTGACCAGGGAGACAGCACCACTAAGACCCACAGGGCACCTACTATATAAGGCCAATCTACTGAGATTGAAGGCATAGCTGTCCTACCTAATATATAGGAAAAAACACAGAGAGACCACCAAAATTAGGAGACAAATAAACATGTCCTAAATAAAAATCAGAATAAAGCTCCAGAAAAAAGCTAAGTAAAATGGACAAAAGCAGTCTACTAGATGGAGAGTTTCAAACACTGGTTATAAGGATGCTCAATGATTTCAGGGAGATCTTCAATAAAGAGATAAGAAACATAAATAAAATGAAGATAGAAAACAAAGAACAAGTCAGAAATTAAGAATACAATAGCTGAAATGAAAAATACATCAGAGGGAATCAACAGTAGATTAGATAAAGCAGAGGACTGAATCATTGATTTAAAAGATAAGAGCGGAAAACACCCAATCAGAATAGCAAAAAGGGGGATACCAGGATGGCTCTGTGGGTTGAGAGCTTGTCTTACAGCCCTGGAGTCTGAGGATCAAGTCCCGGCCCTGGCCCATATGGACCCTTATGCTGAGCTGGGGTGAGCCCCCCAGTTCTGTTCTCACTGGGGTGAGCTTCCCATGTGGGAGACCCCTGGCCTGGTTCCTGCCCTGCGTGGCCCCCGCCCACCTGTGGAACAAAATTACATCAAAAACTAATGATGTACCACTATGGAGACTGCTCTGGGACCTTCCCCTTCCCTCTGTTTCTCTCTGTCTTTCTCTCTTTCTCTGTGTGTCTAAAGCAATAAAAATAAATCTTAAAAAAAATAAAAAAGAACAGTTAAAAGAGAAAATATTCAAAAAAATCAGAATAGGTTAAGGGTCTTCTTGGACAATATCAAGCATACCAAAATCCCCATGATAGAGGTACCAATAGGAAAAGAGAGAAAGAAAGGAATTGAAAACATATTAGAAGAAATAATGTTGGAAAACTTCCCTAAGCTGGCAAAGAAAATAAATGTACAAGTCCAGGGATTACAGAGTCCCAAACAAGATGAACCCAAAGAGGCCCACACAAAGACACGTCATAATTAAAATGCTAAAGGTTAAAGACAAAGAGAGAATCTTAAGAGCAGCAAGAGAAAAACAGTTATCTACCAGGGAGTTCCCATAAGACTCTCAGCTAATTTCTCAACAGAAGCTTTACAAGCCAGAATTGATTGACTGGAAATATTCAAAGTGATGAAAAGCAAGGACCTACACCCAAGATTATTCTACCCAGCAAAGCTATCATTTAAAATCAACAGACAGATAAAGAGCTTCCCAGATAAGAAAAACTAAAGGAGTTAATCACCACCAAACCAGTATTACAAGAAATCTTAGAGGAACTTCTTAAGGTTAAAAAAAAAAAGATAAAAAAGATAAATAATAAAATGGCAATAGCTATATATCTATGAACAATTACTTTAAATGTAAGTAAATTAAATGGTTTCATCAAAAGGAAGTGTTGCTGAATGAATAAGAAAACAAAACCTTTACATATGCTGTCTACAAGAAACTCACTTCAGATTGAAAGACCCACAGACTAAAAGTAAAAAGATAGAAAATGGTATTTCATGAAAATGGAAACAACAAAAAGAGAGAAAAGCTTCAGTAGAAATACTTATACCAGATAAAATAGACTTTATAACAAAGGCTATACCAAGAGACAAAGAAAGACCCAGTAGTCCCATTTTTTGGTACTTATCTAAAGAAACCCAAAATGCTACTTCAAGGGGACATGTGCTTCTATACATTCATTGCAGTATTGTTTATGACCAAGATGTGGAGACAGCCTGAGTGTCTGTTGATGGATGAGTGGATAAAGAGGAGGTGGTACATATGTACAATGCAATATTGCTGGCCATGGAAGGGAATGAGCTCTTGCTATCTGCATTGGCAAGAGGGACCTGGAGGAAGTTGTGCTAAGTGGAGTATGTCAGACAAAGACAGATGCAGTTTGATTTTGCTTATATGTGGAATCTAAAGAACAAAATAAACAAAACAGAACGACCTCGTACTTACAGAAAACATTTTGATGGTTGCCAAATGCATAGAGGGTTGGGGAGGTGGGAGAAATAGAAAAAGGGATTAAGAAGTACAAATTGGTTGTTATACATTAGTCATGGGGACGTAGAGCATATAGCATAAAAAATACAGTCAATAATATATTGTCATAACTATGTATGGTGTCAGATGGGTTCTAGATTTATCAGAGTGATAGATGGAAGGGGGTTGAGGGCTGGGTGGAAAAGGTGAAGGGGTTAAGTAGTACAAATTGGTAGTTACAAAATTGTCATGGGGATGTAAAGTAAAACATAGAGAATATAGTTAGTAATATGGTAATAACTATATTTGGTACTTGGTAGGGACTACACCAGTCAAGGGGATCACTTTTTTTTTTTTTTAAGATTTATTTTTTATTGTTTTTTGACAGAGAGAGATAGACAGAGAGAGACAGAGAGAAGGGGGAGGGCCCAGAACAGTCTCCATAGTTGACCGCATTAGTTTTCCATATAGTTTCACTCCACAGGTGGGCACGGGGCTGTGCAGGGCAGGAACTGGGCTGGGAGCCTCCCTCATAGGCCCCGGCAAGACCTGAGCTGGGGGGCACACCCCAGTTCATCATATGGGTCTGCATGGGCTGGGCCTGGGATTCGATCCTTGGGCTCCTAGGCTGCAAAATGAGCACTTAATCCACTGAGCCATCCCAGTTTCCCCGGCTTCTTAAATTATACAAATGGCCAACCACTATGCTATACACCTAAAATTAATATAAAATATTGAGTGTCAAAATAATGTTTTTAAATCTTTAGTTTCCAAAACTCAAAGGCTCTACAAGATACCTATTTGGTGTGAAAAATGTGAACTGACCCTAAAAAAAGAAAAGACACACATTTCCCAGGTCTCTCCCGAACTTCTTTGCCCGTCCCTCACCCACAAGTAAAGATCTTCTTTCGTGGCCTCTTAACATCATATATCATTAAAGATTTCTCAATCTATCATCTATCTATCTATCTATTGGAATTTAGGGACTCAAGTGAAAATGGAAATAACATTTCCTCCAGACAGCTGAACCATACTTTGACAAAGACATGGGTGGTACCTGAATATGACCAATAGAGCCCAACCCTGAAGGGACAACCTCGAATGGCCTGCTTGCACTTGCACATGCTGAGCTGAAATTATGATAACGCTAGAGGCCTAGTCTAGGAAAGCCTATTAGGAACATTCCAATAATGCCAGTAAACATCAGCTAAGATGTGTAAATATAATCATAAATTCTGAACAGGCACTAGAAGTCCAAGGAAAGTGTAAGTCCTATTGTCAGATGACCACTGAATTGGATGTAGCCCTCTGCCTGGTCTCCTTCAGACCCAAATGTTGCTGAATGGGTGTCTTTCTTCTGTGATCGCAAAATAAATAAATAAATAAATAAATAAATGGTCCAAAAGCTGACTGTTAGAGGACATGTGCATGACTTAGCCAGTCATCTTTCTTCAAAAGTTGTCATTCTGAGCAGTGTCTGTGTGCTTGCCAAAGCACGTATCAGGTGTCCATAGGAAAAGTGCCAATCTCATGTTCAATAAACTGAAGCCAAATTATACAGAGCGAACAAGACTATGGTAGAGAATGTCTTGCTGCTTGTTATGGAGGGGTTTTCATGCTGAGACTTCTCAAATTGACACCTTACATGAATTGCCAAGGCTGTTAAATATTATGACCTTAATATTCTCTAAAATATCAAAAATATTTTCCTTTATAAATTAACTTATTTTCCAATTACAGTTGACCTACAGTATTATGTTAGATACAGGTGTACAACATAATCATCAGACTTTTATATAGGAAATATTTCTTTTTTTAATGAGAGAACATGGTAGGTAATTTTTAACATGTCTAAAAAAATAATAAGGTAAAATTATACCATTCAAATACTTCTAGAAGAATATGGAGACAGCTTTCCATTCTGCCCTGGTATTTCTTGTAACCAACTGTGTACCATGTTAGTGATTTGCATGTAACAGCCTCCTGGCACAAATTAAATGGAACAAGGTCCCATTGCAGCTAATAAACTCACGGTAACAAGTCCCTCAACTTTGCCTGGTCACAGTGCTCAGCAGGATTGCCATATGTGGAGCTAGATTGCAAGATAAACATAGTGTTATTCTGTGCTTTCAAACCCATACAACTCTATATTGTCACTTAGGAAATAAATTTTGTTTAATGGCCAGTGATTATCTCTTCTCTGGCTTGCTATAATGCCAGATTGGGAGTTTTTTTTTGGGGGGGGGTCTTTTTGGGGTTTGTTTGTTTGTTTTTGTTGGGTTTTTTTTATTTAATCACTGGTGTTATCTGTACTTGGGATAAAAGGTACAATTAAACCTATTTTGAATTGAAGAAGAAAAGGCTGCAGGGCGTTTTTGACATCAGCTCACACAGCCCATCATTCCAAAACATTTCTGGTTTCACATTGGTATCATCAACCAATGTCAGCACGGCTGAGATGACTGAGCTAATTAACTGTCCTGCTGAACCAGCTGAGAAAGATTATATAAACTCCATGGGAATATGAGTCATTAAAAAGAAATTCTATCCAATGCAGCTGGGGATCAAACCCAAATATAGAATCAAAACATGGAACATTTGCTTCTAACCATCAGGCAATACCATCATCAGCTACAAGATGTTTGAGAGTTAGATGAGTTGAATATGACAGACTGGTATGACAGAATAAAAGTTAAGAACATGTAAAGAGTCCAAGGGAAGCTGGGATGGCTCGGTGGGTTGAGCGCTCACTTTGCAGTGCCAGGGACCGAGGATTGAATCCTGGCCCCGGCCCATGCGGACCCATATGCTGAACTGGGAGCTCCCCCAGTTCAGTTCTCTCTCTGTCTCTGTATCTCTCTCCCTCTCTCTCTCTGTCAAAAACAATAAAAATAAATAAATAAATAAATAAATAATTAAAAAAAAAAAAAAGAGTTCAAGGCCTCCCCTCTTCTCCTATTTGGAATAAAGTATTTGGAAATATCCAGCATATCATCTCCAAGGACAGAAAGCACTTCTACTCCAAAGGTTCATTCTCAACCGAAAAGAAGACCAACCGAAGAAAGGCCATGGTCTCCAAGGGGCTGCTTCACGTATGCATGACTGGGTAGGAGAGGGACAGTTGTCTTGGAATGTCATGAGATAGGATATGCCTTATGGTCTGGAAAGTGAAGGTCTCCGATCCAAAAGATTGTGTGTGGCACGACATAGATAAGAAAGACCTTTTTATGGAACAACAAAAGGTAAAAGAAGCTTCAGGGTGTTATGGAGTAGAAGACAGAATTTTCATAAAAGGTGCTGTGGACTATGTACCCCTACCTCTACCACTAAAGAGAAACAGAGACGGAGACAAAAGGAGGAGGTAGAGTAGAAAGAGGAGGAGGAGGAGGAGGAGAAAGAAGGGAGGAAGGAAGGAAGGGAGGGAGGAAGGAAGGAAGTGAAAAAGGAAGGGAAAGTTTCCTGGGAGAAATGAGTAGAGAAGAAATAAAATTTATTTGAAAATAATTTTAAAGACAACATTGTGTATCAGTCTGCAAATGCTTCAAGTTAGGTGAAGCATGTGGCAAAGCAGAGAAGCAATCACCTTTGTAAGGTCACCTTGTAGGTTCAAGAATTCAAGAATAGAGGGAAAGAAGACTTTTTTTTTGGAAAACTGAGTACCACTCTTTTCATATCATGAGACAAATATTTGTTACTTTCTATAACCATATCATCACTGAAGAGAGGTTGGGGAGTGGGTATTATAAGATATTTCATCTGAGAGCATGGGTTTAAGTAAAAATCTTCTTGAAATGAAGAGGGCTGGTTTTAAGTTATTTTTTTTTTTTTTTGAGAGAGACGGTGAGAGAGAGAAAGAAGTGGGAGGGCCCCAAGCAGTCTCCATATGAACATCATTTGTTGTGACATGGTTTCGTTCCACACAGGAGGACGTGGGGTCATGTGGGGAGGGAACTAAAACAAGAGCTTCCCACATGGGAGGAAAGAACTTTGGCCACCTCCTCGGCCACCGAGCCATCCCAGAGGTCGCTAGTTGTGTTACAGTTTCAGCATATGGGCCGGGGCCCGGAATCAAACCCTGGACCTCGTGATTGCCAAGCAAGTGTTCAACCACTGAGCTATCCTGGCATCCTGAAGAGGCCTGGTTTTAGATAAGCCTAAAATTAAGTGAACTAAAATCCTGCCCCATCTTCACTGTTTCCATCATAAAGAAAACCAATATTACAGCAATAGAGCATTGTCCTGGAAAAAGATACTTTTATACTGTCCCTCATAGAAGAGTGGTCCTAGGCAGGCTTTTAGAACTAGTTAATAGCACATTGAATACTTCAATATGGGGAGGTTCATAACCAATGGAGAACAAGGAAGTTATCATTTCTTTGACTAGCTCAGCCTAATTTACGCTTTCCTTAAGAACAGATCCATAATCATCAAAACCTTTTGATGCAGTATGGATTTAAGAACTCAGAGAGAAAAGGGCTAGACTGTTGTTGCGCTAAGGACCCCATTTTTTGTTTCTGTGTGTTTATAAGGATTTCTGTATGGGAATGAATAACTCAAGACCCATGTGTAATGGAAAATCTAATTATTTAGGCATGCTTTAGTTTTAAAGTGATAAAACCTGGGTAAAACTCAGGCTACCAAATAATAAGAAGAAGAAATATAAAGAATGAGACTCTTCTTTGGGCTGTGCTTCTCTAAATACCATACTAAGACAGATGGGGGCTTCCTAGAATTATAGATCAATCGCCTCTGCTTGTAAAGGATCTAAGATTTCACCCAGCTTATAAGTGAACAAGTCAACCAGGTAGAAGACACGAGACTCCTAGGGCAAGGACAAAGGGCTTTATTATTTATAGCACCTCAATCAGCATGAATTTCACGTTCATAGCAGTTCGCCTTGTCACCCCACATCCCACGGAGTGATACATTGTGGCCCGGGTGGATGCTAAGTACACTGTTGGTTTGCATCAGAGCTGACAGACCTGAAGCATAGGGAACTTGCATATTTTACAGTGGGCTGCAAGCCAATGTGCCTGAGCCTTACTCCAGAAGGACACATTATTATACTGGACAGTAAGTAAACCAGAACTCTGCTCCATAGGAAGGTACTAGCTCTATCTTCCAAGGCTGTCTGCCATATAAACATCCCTAAAAAGACAGTGCTCACCAGATATACAGACATGTCAGAGGCCAATGGAGAGTGGTCTCTTGCCAGCCTTACACTAACAGAGGCTGCTGGTAGTATGTCATACTCTCCATGGCTCACTCTCCTCCACTCACTGGGGTAACCCCAGGGTGGCAGCCAGTAAGCCTAACGGGGATATAAGTTCCTCTCTGCTCTTGAGATTGTGCAGATCTGGGGTCATCTTCCTGGCTTTAGAGGCACATGCTGATGTTCGAGATACCATTCATTTGACTTCAAGTCACGTAAAAAGAGAACCAGATTCATAACTGAGTCATTATGTAAACGGTCTTCATATTGAGGGATATGAATAAAGATCTTACCAGTTCTCCTTTTCTTGCCTTTCTCTCTATCTCTTTCCATTCCTAGAATTTCTCCATGAGTCAATAATCACTCACATTCTTAGGCTCTTGAAGAGAAGGGTTACATGCTCATCTAAATAGCTCTACAAACTAAACCCTTTGGGCTACAGAGCTAAAGAACAACAACTTAGAACATCTAGTTCCCTTCTTAAATAATGATTTATGAGGTGAGACTGCATCCAGATTCTTCTGAGAAAACAGGAAGTCAGAAATGACTTCTCTATTTGAATCCCCATGAGTGCTTTAGTGAAGCAGAGCATGGCTGTGAAAGCAGAGACACTCAGATATGCTGTCTATCTGCGTGACCATAAGCACATGAACAGAACTAATCTAGGTCTCAATGTATCCATCTGCAAAATGGGGATAAAAATACCCACATCCAAGTATTGTTTGGACATGAAATAAGAAAGTATTTATGACACGCTTTGCACAGTGCTTGGCTCTATAAATAATTGTTGTTATTATTGGCTTATCCTGTCTTTCTCAGGAAGCTGTAAAATACAATGTGGTGAGTGTGGGATTTACTTAATTTACTGCCTGTCCTAAGATCCACTCTTACAGTTGCTAGTAAATCAAGAGTCAGCTCCCACTCTGCACTTTCACCAGCATGAAGATGTGTGCTGTTCTGTGACACTCAATTTGACTTTGTTTCTTTGGTGTCAGACCCCACCTTCATCCACCTAAATAAAGGTACCGGTACGCAAAGAAGGATGTCAGTAGGCATTGGTGAGCTGCCAGGAAACCAGGCCTCTACAAAGCTTAATCAGTTGTGAATACCTTATATAGATTCTAGTTCAGGACTCTTTTTAGAGCATAAAAAAAAAAAAAAGGAAAGAAGAGAAAGAAAAGAAAAGTCACTCTCATTTTTTATTTTATATAACATATAGTATGATTGTGTTTTCTATTAAGGCTCTCTTCTAAGCACTTGGTGGCTGAAAAGCTGCAGCTTATATAGACTAGAACTTGAGTTATTAGCGTGCAAGTCTATAATATCACCATGTTCTTTACCCCTAATCTTTAATATCAACAAAGCAGTTAAAACAGTAAACCCCTTGAAGATGAAGACACTGGACTCAGAAAAGTTATTGAGTTGCCCAGATCCTTTCCTTTTCAGTAAATTATCTCACCTCTGTAGCCAAGTCATTAACTCACCAGGTAGATATTTATTGAGATTTCACCATGAGCAAATTACTAGCCTGGCCCCCGATAATACCTAGGTGATTAGGCCTGGTAACCACAGGCAGGAAACTTCCTGCTTAAAAGAAGAGAGAACACAGCATAATTTTTTACTGTAACTGCCATCATCCACGCACAGTGCTAGGGGTTCCTAAATACTATGTACGGTTGGATTCTTCTGCTTTCATGTAACAGAAAAAGTCAACTCACCTTGTTCAAAATTTAGAGTAAAAGATATCATGATCAGCAGTTGGATAATGCTGTCAAGAAACCATATTCTTTAGGTAGTTAATACAGACAAAGTGCTTTTAAAAATATCTGGCATCTAGTGAACACTCATTAAATCTCATCTATTATTAATACCTAGCACACTTCCTCCATAGACTCTTAAGAACTCTAGTGGAGTTATGCATAAAATAAATGAGAACAGAAGGAATTTTGCACAAGAATGAGAGGCAGATTTTACAGAGAAAGTTACATTTAAACAGCTTCTTGAGCTTAAGAAAGATTGTCGAATAGACAAGGGAAGTCTTTTAAATCAGAGGAGGCAGCGTGTGTACAGTGAGGAAACTTGAGTGACTGGTTAAATAAGTTGTGGTTCATCTGTACAGTTGGATAATGAGGAACCACTGAAAAGAATATGATAAAATCTACATATGCATTAACATTTATGAATGAAATATTAGGGTTACATAATACAGTTAGACTCTCAGCTGGCACCCATGGAGATTGATAGATACCAAATGAATGTAAGTAGGCTCTCCGTTAACCAGAACTCAAGCAACCAGCGTTTTTTTGCCTGTTGCTTGAGATTTTGCCAGTCACTAAAGTTTTGGTTAATGGAGAGTCTACTGTAGTAGGCTCTCATCGAATTTTTGGGTAACTGCATTATTTGAGTATTTTATAAGAGCACTATCAGTTTTTTAAAGATAGATGAGAAATTATATTATAGAATCAGGGAATTGAAAGTTGCTTGTTTTTATGGGAGAAATGATGGCTAATAAGATGAAATTACACTATGAGATGAGGTTGTATGCTATACTAAGGAGTTTGAAAGTTATGCTCTAGACTAGATCAGCAGGTGGCAAACTATAGCCCATGGGCCACTTGATTTTGTAAATAAAGTTCTATTGAAACACAGCCACAAACATTCATTTCCATGTGTTTCATGGCTGTGTTTGCACTGTAGCTGTAAAGTTGAATAGTTGTGAGAGGAACTTGTATGGCCCACACAGTCTGAATATTTACTACCTCGAAATCTTTACAGAAACGGCTTACTGACCCTGGCTTCAGAGAACAAAAAGACATCAAAGTGGGGAGTGGCATCATTAAATGTGTTTATTAACAAGATCACACCAACAGAGCCTGGAAAATAGATGTATGAATGTTAATTGTAATTCTGACAGACATTTTACTCTGCCTTATAAAAGTTTTCAGAAGTTACCACACTATCCTACAGGTAAATACAAGTAGGATTATATCTTTTTTTTATAAAGGAGAGAAATGACGAACAGTTCACTTAGGTAGTAAGTGGTATCTTCCCTAATAGAATATGAGCTCCAGAAGGGTAGGAAATTTATCTTGTTCACTCTTCTGCCTCTAGTATCAAGGACAGTGTTGGTTACGTGATCAAGCATTTAGATGAATAAATATTTATGGAACAAATGTAAAAAGGAATGAATGAATGAATGAAAATTCATAAGGAAGTGGAAGCAGCTTCTAAAAGTCACACTGCAGAAGCAGCTGTCCCAACTCTATTATCCTGCCAGTCCTTCAGAGAGTGACTTAAGATTTTTCATGTCATGTTGGGAACTACGAACCAGGAAAACCATCCCAGAATCTGCAGATCTCCTTGCCCAAAGTTGTCTGACTCCTCTGCCCTCTACCTGAAGGGAGTTATCACTTAATTTATCGACCAATTTGTTTATGCGGTATAGAATGCCCTATTTTTTTCAGCTCCACACATATGGTTAATGTCTGCTCTTTAACTACATGCAGTTTTGGGGGTTCCTCTCCATTGTTGGAGGGATTCCTCTCTCCTCAGCAGGTTTGATTGTCATCAAACATCACTGTGGTGCAGTTTCTATCTAGTTCTTGGCCTGATCTTTCAGCTTCCACAGCCCTTGAAAGCTGACAGGATGAATTGCTTGCTTTCCAGGCCTTAATGTTTATCTCTCTTTATATCTCACCATCTGCTGTGATTTGGCAGCTCAGGTAAGTGCGTTTTTTCTTCTTCTTTCAGTTGCTCAGTCTCCTGCAAGTATTGCCGTGTCCCTGTCCTTCTCTTCAGACATCATCTCCTTGCAACTGATGAGGCTTGTACTGAAACTGATGGATTTGCCTGGTGCTTTTCTCCGTCGATGCTGCCTGTCATTCTTTGTACTGTACAGATTCAATCTCTGCACTGAGGCCTTTCCACGAAGGAGACAAAACCATCTGTAAAACCAGAATTGACTGTGTCCTTTCTTCATTCCACGGCTTATCTATTGTCTCACAATACTATTTTCCTTAGTTTCTAAACCAAAGGTGGTAAACAGCAGGCAGACCTGTTTGGCTTATTCTGAAAATTACTCACAACCTGGAATGTGCTTGAAGAAAAGGAAACCTGTCTTCCTTTCCAAATTTGAAAGAAATGGTGCACCAGGGTGTGAGTTTCTCTTTGGCAAAAACAAGCAGGAGTGGATTCTCAGCTATAATCTTTGGGTGCTGTTCATTCTCTCGAGGTTTCCCCAGCCTCACCCTTCTTCCAATCTATCTTTACATCTCACCAGCATAAAGAAGTTATAGGTGCTCTGTATGCCTGGATTTTTTTATAGCATTTAAACTTTTTTGTTTTTAATCTATGTGCAAGTCAAGTTTCCAAAATCTTTTTACTCCCTAACGCACAAGAGAGTAAATATTTTAGGCTTTCAGGCCATATGGTCTCTTTCTCAACTACTCAACACTGCCATTGTAGAGTGAAGACAACCACAGACAAAACTAAACAAATGAATGTGGCTGTGTTTCAATAAAACTTTATGTAAAAATACAGCTAAATTGAACTGACCCATGGACCATAGTTTTCTGGCCACTGTTTTAAACATCATCTCTGACTTTGAACATCTGCAGTATATCCATTCTGTATTACCCATTCATTAAGGAATACCTACTTGAAAAATACTAAATTATATCAGCCGGTATTACATTTACTTCCATACTGATTAAATGAGTTTGTATATGTAAATGTACATTATTAACATGTAATCTTAGTGCCTTTATTTAATTGATTTTAGAGGGCATTGAATTTGTTTTCTAGATTTTAAACATTGATGACCTCTATGAACTCTAATAAAATATTATATTTTCACTATTATATCCTTTACACATTGTTTACAAGAGTAAATAATATACCCTAAAGAGACCAGTGCCTAAGTTATTCCCTGGTCCTAACAAAGTTCCCTTGGGAGCTATATTATCTGCTCTCAGCCACCGTGGAATCATTTAGCATACTGTAACAGAAGACAGAGTCACTTTGTACCATCCCAGCAACCATGTCCCTGGAGACTGTCACAGCACTGGGGAAAATATGTCTCACACTTGTATAACATTCTACATTAATTACAACAATCAATAGAATCAAAACACAACTAAATCTTCTTGGAGATATTTCTTGACTACTGCTAAGTGCCAATATCAGGTTTTCTGAGAATTAGAGAGAGAGAGAGACAGAAAGACAGAAATAGTATAATAATATACTATTATAATTTATTATATAGCAATCACTAATTCTCAGAAAACCTAACTTCACAGATGAGCAAACTGACACTTAGATGTTTAGTGTCTGGTTCAATTACACAACTGCATTGTCTCTGCCTCTAAAGCACATTCTTAATCATTCTGTAATTAATTGTTTCACTTAATATGACATTTTCTATATGTTTCTTTCTTCCTACACACACACATACACACAAATACATGCACACACACACACACACACACACACACCAAAAAGAACTACC
>PVKE010034349.1:0-17439 GCA_004027555.1 Craseonycteris thonglongyai
GATTCGATCCTCGGTCCCCGGCACTGCAAAGTGAGCACTTAACCCACTGAGCCATCCCGCCTTCCCCAAAAGAGGTCTTTTAAAGTACCGGTATGTAATTTGGGAACTAATATGTCAGATCTTCAAGTGAAGCTACTTCACCTTTTTATATTTCATTCATTATGTGGTAGATCATTATTACGGTCAATAGAGAACATGTTCTAAGTGATGTATAATTATAAAATCTACTCTTCCCCTCTGTGAGGTCAAGATACAAAAAGACATAATGGTTTTATTTCTCAACAAATAAGTTGACAATGACATCAATTTTGTTTTCATGAGATTAATCAGATATGCCCCAAATAATTAAACTTTTTAGATTTAATCATTGTATGGACTGAGACTCTAGTTTGATCCTATACCCTCATGTCTTTAGCTGCCTCTCTAACCCAGGGAAGACTTCATGTCTGGATTTAAATCAATGAATCTAAGTTCCCAAAGAAGTACAGAGATATGTCTTAGACAAATGGAACTAAACAGTTTAAAAATTAAGATAAATATAACCACACAAATAATCTTTGCTTTCCCACTCCATTTCCTGATAAGCCATGCAGATAATGAAAACAGAGTGGAAGATGTCTTGGATCAATTAACATGGTACAGTTGAATACACTTACATGCTGAATACACAGATGTTCTTTTGTGGCTCAACATTCATTTTTTTTTCTTAACTAAGTTTAGATATAAAGAGTCATGTTTTGAATGTTAAAAATACGCAATATGAGATTTGATGCTTTTGAATAAGAATATATTTGAAAATCATTATTTTGAAAACTTTTACAGAAGAATCATTTCTTCAGTTTGACACATACATGCTAGATGTCTTTGAATGAAAAGAAAACAAGCATATAAAAGGGAATATGTTGGAAAGATATGAAGATCATGGTTTGGCAATGACAAGTATCAGGGAGCTCTAAATGGTTTAATAAAAATATTAATGGGGGTTTCATGGACTACTGCTCCATTCATGGTTAGGTAACTAATCACAAATTTTCCATGTTTCCTTGAGGGACTCTAGGCTGCTGCATACCCATGGCATGTCTGCATTAATCTACCATCCTTAGCAAAAATGGTGTTTATTGAAAGGATATTAGAGATTCATTGAATTAGTTAGAGACTGAAAGCTATATTAGAGAAATATGGAGGATCTGTGGAAGCGTGGAAAGGCCATACTGCAAAACTCTCACTCATGGTCGCCCTGTGGAAACATTTTGATCTAAGTGCTGATACTGTGATTGGTCAAGGTTCAAACTCTAGGAAGAGAGTATCTGATGAGTCATGGTGATTATGTCAGAGCACACAGAGTAGAAAGTGAAAATTATTGCTTTGCCTTTCATAATGAGAGGTGGGTGCCATCTCATAAGATGATACACACGGAAAAGGGTTCCCCAAAGAGGAAGAATGGTGCTAGTATCAGGGAGGGTTTGAGGCTGTGTAATTAATAAAGACCAAATGTTTACTACACAGATCTATCTTCTTGTTTCTTGTCCGTGGGATACATGCAACTGACATACATATTAATTTTTTTTTCACGATGAAAAAGAGGGCTGTGATATATGTAAATCTCATTGTTATATTTGCTCGATGAATATGCTGGCTCTAAACCAAAATATATAAGTGGAAAATATATATGTCAGTTATTAATCCTTTGAAATATTGGTATTTTTTTCTTCTGACATATTTTTGTATTCTGACTTAATTCTTTTAATCTTCTCATTAGATTATCCTCATTTATAAATTCATCTGTTTATTTTTTTCTTTTGTTCTCCTCTTTTCTTAACACCTAAACTTTGTTTTGTGGGCATTTAGACTGATTGTAACTATCTTATGTATATAGTGAGCTATACCAGAAGCAAGCCCTTATATGAGAATTTGCCTTAAGTAGTTGATTTGGAAAGTGATCTCAGAAAACTTCATCCATTAGCGTAGAAGTGAGACCAGGAAGGGTAGGCGTCCAATGAAGAGTTTGTAATCCAGCAAGTCACCACTGAGGTTAATTGATGCTTGATCCCACTAAGGAATCTGACAGCTTAGGGTAGAACACATATGTTAGCTGATGAGTATGGAGCTGATATATTTAAGTTTTCCAGTTTTCATCAGTCATTGGTTTAGATTCTCCCAGACCTCTCTGGTTAGCATGCACTTGGGAAAAATGGGCTCCTGGAAAACAGACAAAGCCATAAGGCAAAATATTACAGTGATGGCAGCTGAAATTCAGCCAGTTTGAAGTGAAATGGTGAGGATGAGGGGTTGTCGGTGGGTCACCAATAGCATCTGCTACAGTAACAGAACTTGCTATTTCCCTGACTCTAGCTATGCACCAGTTACCTTATTGGCTACACTCGGCTGGATTGAATTGAGATTCTCAAGCAAGCACTAAAATAGTCAGCTTGTATTTAGGGACTTAGGTAGGAAGCCATCAAGACCAAGACATAAAAAATGGGTAAGAAGGTTTAGGAGAAAAGGACAGCAGAATGGGCCATAGCAACAGCATAAGTAATCACAGGGAGAGAACAAACACAAAAGCTGAGGACAAACGGGAAGTGATGGTGCACACACAGGTGATCTGCCTAGTACCCCTTTCAGGGCTATGACCTTCATTGCCACCTATTGGGAGTATTACTGGCTGATAGCCCACAGCAGAGTCCCTTTCTGACAATTACTTTTGAAAGAAAGCCATCTCACCTTGTGTTAAGTAGGTCATGTACCAATGAAGAGCCCAATTCCAACAACTTCTCAATATAGAGTTACAAAGGCCTTGACCTCTTACTTCATGTGGGGGCATCTTTGAATGGCTAGACCTACTTCTGGGCTATCTGTGAGAGTGGCCACGACCACCCTTGAAACTGCATCACAGCTCAATGTCTCCCTCTGCCCTATTCTGCTTGCCTTATGTCTTCAAGGTATATTTTTATTTTTCTCCCAAGAGCATACCTAGTAAACCTCCTATAAGCAATTTTCCTTTAAGCATCTGTTGTATGGGAACCCCAACTAAAACAGAAATAACTTGGGAGTGAACCACTATATTGACAAAAGTAGGAAAAAAGGACTCTTATCTGATTCTGCACAAGTGTAGTAGATGGTAATTGCTCTTACTTGTATTTACTTATTCCAAGCATACACAGAAATGAGTTTGGATGCTAGTCTTAGCCTGTTTATAATTGTTAGTGTTTACTGTTGCATATCCTACCTGTATTCTAATATTGAACACTTGCAACTTACTTTAAACTCTACTGTTTACAAATACCAAGTAAATGTGGACCCATTGAGCATATGAAAAAGCAATTGTTTTATGGATTGTCAGGAATATAAGCAATTAAGAAAAAATTTGGGTAACGAAAGTAGAGTTGTCATCTAAGGAGTTTGGAGCTGTTGAGTGTATCATTAATTTGTCAGGTCTTATTTTGTTAGTGCCAATCTATTTTTTTCCCCCCAACAATATTGAGAGGAAATTGCTAAGCAGGTTATTGCAATTAGTTTTCTGTAAAACTAATGATCCGCATTACTGGGAATCTTAATGTCATTCTGTTATTTACCTTCCATAGTTTCTGGTTCACAGGCAATTAAACACTGCTTTAGACCTTGCAGACATTTATTTTAGTCTAACATTCTCCATCCTCTCCTCATCTTGAATAAAAGAAAGAATTTTACTTTTGAGTGATTCTGCCTCAACACAGCTGTGAAATCACTTTTCTATTGTATGAACTCAAATAGTTTGCTGAAAAGACCCTCTCTTTCTCACAGTTAAAAACTAATTTCTTTCCTATTTATCTTACTATATCTTATAACTCCTTAGGCTAGGCGATAGGAATAAGTGTGAGGAAAAGTATTGCTATTCTGAAGGCCTTCTTTTCTGAGAACTGGAAAATTAGGCTTGACCTTTTTTATTTTTTTTAGCAAAGTATTGTAGAATAGCTAGAACATGTTATGGACTTGAGAAATAAAAGATCATGTCAGGAAGACTGAGATCAAAGAAAGACCCTTTATATACTCCAGGAAAAGTAAAAAACTCCCCTTCTCAGCCATATTAACTTTAGATAAAAGATTTAATTAGAGGAGAATCTCTAATATGCTGGGCTAGTATGTATTATACTTTTACTTTTTGTCAAAAAAGTAAATGAGATGAACTTTAGAATTGCACCAACATGATCTCATGGATATAATGAGGTTAATAAGCTAAAATTGGGCTCTAGGGCTTTGAAATAAAATAATTCACTTATGAACATTTTTAATTAAATGGAAGTGTCTTCATCCAAATGCCACAATTTGCTAGTCAGAGATAAGAGGTAGCAATAGACATGAAATCCAAGTGTTCATTTTAATACTCCTGTGCCCCTCAGCAGCCTGGCACTCCTGGAGAAAAAAGAAACACAACACAAATAATTAGCTTTGGGAAAGGCATAAGCATCATTTTCACCCTGGTATATAACCCACCATGCCAATCTGTATGCATTCATTTCCTAGGGCTGCCATAACACATACTATAAATGAGGTTGCTTAAAACAACAAATTCTTTTTCAGTCACATTTCTGGAGGCTAGAAGTCTGAAATCAAGAGGTTGTCAGGGCCATGTTAATCTGAAAATTTTGGGGGAGGATCCTTCCTTATGGTGGTTACCAAGTGCCCCTCCTTGACTTGTAGCTGCAGCATTCCAATGTCTGTCTCCAATGTCACATGTCACATGGTGTCCTGTCTCACTCCTCTCCCACATGTGTCTGTTTTCTTATAAGAACACCAGTCATTGGATGAAGCCTACTCTTTTCCAGTGTCACCTCATCGTAATTCAACTAATTACATCTGCAAAGACTCTAGTTCCAAATAGGGCCACATTCTGAGGTTCCCAGTGTATATAAAATTTGGGGGACAGACTATATTCCACTCAGTATACTATGTCAGAATATCTCTGCGAGAACTCTTTAAATCACTTTTTTCATGGTAAATAAGATTTTGATTTTCTGTCTTTTCTTCTTGGACACACCTATTCTAATAATTTAAAAAAGACTACACAATTTATAACACTGTATGCATATTTAAATTTCCTGATTAAAACTGCAGAGACTTCTAGGATAGAGTTCTTTAAACCGCTGTTCAAAGTTATGTGTTTAATAATTTGCTTGTAAATGAGAATGGGAATAATTGGTACCTAGAAATTGAAAGAATAGTATGTTGAGTTTGAAATTGTGCTTAACTTTTAAGAATACCAACAAGGCAATTACTTTTAAATAACCTTTTTTTTTAATTTCAGAAGCTATTTATATCTATTAAAAATTTACAAAGACAGTACAGAGAATGATCTTATGTATCCTCACTGTTTCCCTATTGTTAACATCTTACATTAGTATGAAACATTTGTCATAATTAGTGAACCAATATTAATAGATAATTATTAACCTAAGAGCATACTTTTTGCATTTCTTTAGTTTTTCTCTTTCACTATCCTAGGATCCATTCTAGGATACCACATTAACATTTAGTAGTTCTATTTCCATGGGATACGTTTGGCTGTGACATTTTCTCCAATTTTTTGTTTTTGTTTTCAGCGATCTTGAGAATTTTGAGGATTACTAGTCAGTTATGTTGTAGAATGCCTTTTAATTTGGGTCTTTTTTACTTCCCCTCTCCCCCTCCCATGAATGGACTAGAGTTATATGTTTTGGGAGAAAGGTTGCAGACATAAAGTGACATTTCATCAAATTGTACCAAGGATACATACTCTCAACATGACTACTGTTAATGCTAAACTGAATCACCTGTCTGAAGCAGTGTTTGTCAGGTTTTTTCACTATGGTTATTCTTTTTACCCCTTTTCCAAACTCTATTCTTTGGATAGAAGGAAGTCCTTGCGCACTGTCTGCACTGAAAGATTGGCAGTTATGCTCTGCCACCTTGAGAAGCGGTATTTACATAAATCATTTGTCGTAATTTTACATTGGATATTTGTCTGTCCTCACCCATGTAATTATTTGTTCACTTAATCACTTAGTTATATCAGCATGGACTCCTGGTAATTATTTTAAGGTTTGATGCAGAATCCGACAAGACGTTATTTGCTTTGTTGCTAGAATCATTCTAGCTTTAGCTGTTGAGAGCTTTTTCGCTTGATTCCTGTTCTCCTTTGACATGGCCCATCAGTGTGTGTGTGTGTGTTTAATATGTCAGTTCTTTACTTTTAAACAAATAATGTTTCAGACTCATATTGTATATTTCATTCCCCAGGCCTAGAATCAGCTTTTTCTTCAAGGAGTAGTGCTTCTTATTGGAGAATGGTACTAGAAACTAAGATCTGGGTGCTGAGTGTGCTCATTTCATTTAAACCACCTCAGCCAACAGAGTTTGCAAATATATGTGTTACTACTAACCTGTGTATTCCTAAAAATCTATAAGTATTTTTGTACCTCTCCATCTGTATTTATATTTAAGTTAAACTTGAATTCATATTGATAGCACCAACTCTAATCCAGTACCACATCGATCCTTCTACTAGTTTTCTCCTCTGGCTTATCTGTAAACTTTCACTCCAACAGTGACACAGCTGCCTCCACCATCTGCCATTCATGTATTTATTTGTTAATTTTTAATATATACCTATAGTGGTTATAGGATTGGTAACCTGTACCCCTGTAAGAAACAATTATGTCTACTAGAATAAAGTGATTAGATATAGTTTCTTTCTTTGTATCATCTTACTGTCTTCACTCATTTTCAAACATCAGAAACTTTCCCCCATCTTTTCCAGTGAAGTTATATGAGGGCTGTCTGGAAAAAGTCCAGCCATTGTCCATATAACAAAAATGGTTACATGACTGGATACTTTCTGGACAGCCCTCATATATTTGTAACACAGATTCTTTTATCTCCTGGAAGAATATTTGCCTAGGTTTTGTTAATGTTGACTTCTCATTATTTACCTCAAAAGAAGACATTAACTTTTGCTGGGTAGTAATGTTCTCTCTCTTCTGCTTTGGAAAACTCAAATTCCACAGAACATTATACATATTTCTGATGTTTATTTTTAAGGAGTATGATGTTTACACAAATTTCTATGAGTCCTGTGTCTTGAAGCACAGATTATTCTCTTACTAATTCATTATAGAGAAAATATTCACTGTCTACTATGCATTAGGCATTGCTCTCCTAAGATCCTACTTTCTAGAATAGGAGACAGATACAACACAAGAAAGTAAGTGTGTAATATGATTACATTTAGTGATTCGTTCTAAGAAGTAAAAGCAGATCAAAATGACTGGGATTGACAGATGATTTTGTTTATGTGTGTGTGTATGTGTGTGTGTATAAGACAGAGAGAGAGTGAGAGAGAGAGAGACAGAGAGAGAGAGTTAGGCAGGATGTTTAGGGGAAGCAATGTCTAATTAAAGATTTGGATAAAGTGAAGAAATCAACATTGTAAAGCTTCAGGGGTAGGGGTCCTAAGAAGTGGGTACAGCAGATGAAAAGCTCTAAGTAAGAAAAAGCGTGGTGTCTTAGAGGAACTGCTTCAGTGGAACCTAAATAGAACAGAGTAAGGGAGAACAAAATGGCAGCTTCAATACTAGAAAAGGTAGGCAGAGAAGAGCATGTGTTTCCCAGGCTGCATGGAGTTTAGATGCAATATGGTGGGAGTGTTTTGAACAGGAGAGGGATTATGTTTTTAAACCATTACTCTGATAGCTGTGAAGAAAATCACTATTGACAAATTTCTCAGCTTTGGGTGAAACAAGACACTGATATGCAGCATTTTACTTGGAATTCAGAATGACTTGAACAGAAACTATGTTAAAAATGACAGTGGAGAAGTCCTAATATTCTTTAGAAGGATGTTTTTAACAAATTCCATGGGCTGGGCCTCAATTCTCTGTCATTAAAATAATCAAAGAAGCAGAGCAGATTATCGGAGAAAATGAGTAATGATTTTAGTCTTGTTTCAGTTGTTCTGAGGCAATAAGATGAGAGCTAATGGACTGGATTGGAAATCAGATGATATGAAAAGCGATTGTGCCCTTGTGCCTTGAGAAAGTTAATGTATCTCTGAGAACATTACTGACAGGTAGTGACTTGGGAACTAGAAAAATGGAATCCCCTGAATCACAATTCAGAGACTTGAGTAAGATAAGCTTTATGGATCTCTGCCATTCCTATCTCCTTCACTGTTAAATCTTTTAGTTATTGACTTGGCGGTATGTAAACATTAAATGTTGTCTATTCCTGGAAGTATAAATAATTTTATTGCTAATTAATAGGGTACTCTAGAGATATTTGAAGCTGCATAACTATTTTAAAGTAGGGAGACAAAGGTTGTTTTCTGCTAACATGGATGAAGATAGTCTGTTATTGGGTTCTTCTATTGAATAACTTGAGGAAAACTATAATGTATCACCCAGCCAGACAAATCCTTTGTGTCTGAAATATATCAAATTTAATATTCACTGCCTGGATAACAGAACAGGATAAACTAAACATGTAAGTAGGTTCTGAAAGATTGTAATTTAGTCCTGTGCATTTTTCTAGCTTGAAATTTGACTTCTCCCTTAATATATAAACTTGCTAAGGTTCATATATTTTGTTTTGTTCTGTTTATAAAATCCAAGTTTCTCTACACTTCTGTCATAATGTTTCTTTCTTTTTCTTCTTTTGCTTATTTTTGAGCTGTAGGTATTTGATAGACTGTGACTATCTAGAGCAGTTGAACGCTAATCTAATATTGTATGAAAATTTGAAAAGAGCATTTTTGTATTTAATAACATCTATATTAAGAAATAACTCATTCTGTAAACTGTAGTATCTCATTACTTTACTTATTTGTTTTTCTTAAGATTTATTTTTATTGTTTTTGACAGAGAGAGAGATACAGATACAGAGACAGAGAGAAGAGGGAGGGCCCAGAATAGTCTCCATAGTTGCACATCATTGGTTTTTTCACATAGTTTCAGTCCACAGGTGGGAGTGGGGCTGCACAGGGCAGGAACTGGGCTGGGGTCTTACTCCAGCAAGAACTGAACTGGGAGCACACCCCAGCTCAGCACATAGGTCCACATGGGCTGGGGCCGGGATTCAATCCTCGGTCCCTGGGGCTGCAATGTGAGAGCTTAATCCACTGAGCCATCCCGGCTTCCACTACTTATTCTTTTTTATACATTCATTTGTTTACTGTCTTACATTTGATAAACATTTGGTATGCATCTGGAGAGATATTAGAGGACATGTTTATGAAAAACGAATAGGATATAGGTTATCTTAGATGAGCTCAGACTCTAGCAGGGGTAATTATAATAGAATTTAATACACGCTTTGTGGCACAGGAACCAAATGCTGAGGTAGCATAGAGTAGAGAAATATTTATTGCTAGGAAGGATAAGGGAAGCCTTTTGAAAAGAATGACATTTGAGGAAAACTTTCAAAAGGAGTAGGAGTTTCTCATGTAGAGAATCAAGATGACCCCAAAAGTTTCAAAAGCAGAAAAATAAGGCATAATCAGGAGAGAGCAAATTTCTCCAGTGGAATTAACATATGGGATATAAGGTTGACTGAGGCCAATTTGTGAAGGACCTTTATGTCATGCTAAGAAATTTGGATTTTATTTTATATGAGTATACATTGAATAATCAACGTCTTAGTCTGCTTGGGCTGTCATAACAGAATACTGTATGCTAGGCAACTTATAAACAACAGAAATTTATTTCTCATTCTTTTGGAGGCTATTACTAGAAAGTCCAACATCAAGGTGCTGAAGGATTCAATAGCTGGTGAGAGCCCACTTTCTGATTCATAGGCAGCTTATCTTCTGCCTCTAACTTCACCTGGTAGAAGGGGCAAGGGTGCTCTTTGGGGCCGTTTTTTTATAAGGTCACTAATTCCATTCATATAGGCTTTGTACTCACAGTTTAATCATCTCTCAAAAGTAGCATCCCATTGGGAATTAGATTTACACATATAAATTTTAGTGGGACACAAACATTCAGTATTTAACATTCAATACCTGTTTAACTGCTGTTGTGGACTGAATTGTCTTCCCCCCAAATTCATATGTTGAAGTTCTACCTCCCAATGTGACAGTATTTGAAGGTAATTAAGAGGTAGTTAGGTTAAATTCAGTCATGAGAGGGAACTTAATCCAATAAAACTGGTATACTTAGTAGAAGAGGAAGAAACACCAAGGGTGTGTGTGCAGAAGGAGAAGACCATGTGAGCACTTGACTTTAAACCAAGGAGGGAGGCCTCAGGAGAAAGCAAATCTGTCTACACTTTGATTTGAATATCCAGCCTCTAGAATGGTGAGAAACTAAATTCTCTTGTGGTATTTTATTATAGCAGCCTTAGCAGATTAAAATACTAATTACTTAGTTATTTTCCAGATGTTTTTCTTTGAGCTCTGCATTAGTCTTTTCTGTGGTTCTCTCGCTATCCCCTACCCTCTCACTATTACTCTCTTATTCCCTTCTTTGACTTTTCTTTCTTTTTAGTCTCCTCAGTATGAAAACTGATGATGTGCAACTATGGAGACTACTCTATGCACACCCCCCTCTCTCTGTCTTTGTCTCTCTCTCTGTCAAAAACAATAAAGTAAATCTTTAAAAAATATTTAGCCTCCTTTAATGCTATTTTCTTAAATGTTGTTGTTCTCCAGATTTTTTTCTTAATCTGTTCTCTTCTCACTGTATATACTCTTGTCAATTTTATCCATGTTTATAACTTAAATATTGATTATATGCTAATAATTTTAAATCCTTTAAATTAGTGGGTTTGAGTTTATATAAGCTACATTTTAGGAGGGCCAGTTATTTACTAATATTTTATAATTTTGAGACAACTCAATAGAATATCCCTTGGACTATATAATTAAAATTCTTTCTAGTTTTTGATGTTGCATATAATGTAGGGTTTCCTACACAAGGTGAATAATCATTACAAAATTGACATATACAGGGCTGACTGAAAAAAATTCCAGCCATTGTCAATATAATGAGAAAGGTTATATGGCTGAATGCTTTTCGTACAGCTCTAGTATGTCTCCAGGGTTATTTCAGCTTAAAAATTTTAGACTGCTTAGTGAGATATTTAGTAGGTAAGGATTATTAAAATGGTACAGCTTCCTAGAATGAGAGACATCTTTTTCTTTTATAATATGATCTTTGTTTTATAATTTACATGTATGATTTGGACTTAAATTTAAAAAAGACTTTTTAAAACTCTTGCTCTGCCCCCCCATTATCTTTAAGCAAAACTATGAAATATATACAATAGTTAGTCAGAAATGAATCAACAAATTTATTTACTTAAACTACTTGGTCTGTCACCATTGCCTGACAATTTTTAACTTCTAGAATCTTCTCACTTTTTTGGTTCAATCTTTTTTCATACAAGATAGATTCAAAGGTACTTTATAGTTTCATCCACTTCCTGCTCTAGTTTTGCTTTTCGAGGTCATAAATCCAGTAGAAGTTCCAAATGTCTTGGCTTTCACAATTCATGAGTAGTGGTAGTTGAAATCTTTAGCCTGGGATATAGTAGTATTGTGTCAACTGAATGTGAAAAGAAAGTCGTAAACTTTTGAACTAGAAGCCAAATGTACACAAATTGCAAACTCTCTTATTTCTCCTGTAGTTTCACTTCTTACTAAGGAGTTTCTTATATCATTTTCATAGATCTTGTTATGTTTTGACAAGGTACTGTGAAATATTCTGTTGTAAAGACATGAAAAGCAAGCTACTGAGAAAATGCAAATATTTATAGATATTATTTTTTATTAGTAATTTTTATTCATAGCTGACTTTTAATTTGTATCATTTTCCCCTATTGGATATATATGTTTTTTTGTTGCTGTTGTTTTTATGGATGAGAAAAAAATCCATGGATTAATTGTTTGGGCAAATCGATAAGATACTATAGATTTTGTTTGTCTCTGACAGAAAGGAAAGCTACTTGATTTTGAAAGCACAGCGTTTCTGTTACTTATAAAGAATTGCTGATATACAAATGACAAAGAGTCTAATTAGAATTGTTTGCCTTATGCTTGATATTGCAAAAAGGGGAACATTACCTTTCCTTAACTAAAGATAATTTATCATTCAAGAATAAGCCATTGTCTTTGTAGTCTTATCAGTCTTGATATAGTGAAACTGAACAGCCCTTCTATCTCCCAGTGTGACTTAGCCAGATGAAGAGAAAGCGAAAACAAAAACAAAAACAAGTGATTTCTCAGATCTGATGCTTTATTTTTAGGGCTGCCATAGCTTTAGGCTACCATGAAATGCCAGAGCTATAGGACACTGTTACTTATGAATTAATAGCTTGTTAGCACTGTCCAGGTACTGAAAGAAAAGACAACTGTGTTAGCTCAGATAAGAATACTGCTCTTATATATATTTCTCTCTCTTTTAAAAAGAATATTTATTTTATTGTTTTGACACAGAGAGAGAGACAGAGAGACAGAGAGATGGGGGAGGGCCCAGAGCAGTCTCCATAGTTGTCCGTCATCAGTTTTCAACATAGTTTTGTTCCACACAGGTTGGTTGGGGACCACACAGAGTAGGAACCAGGCCAGGGGCCTCCCATGTGGGAGGCATGCCCCTGAAAGCTGGGGGTGGAACTGGGGATCCTTTCATGTGGGAAGCTGCCCTGGTGAGAAGCAAACCGGAGGCATACCCCAGTTCAGAATGTGGGTCCTTACAGGTGGGGGGCAGGATTTGATCCTCAGACCCCAAGGCTATAAATTGAGTGCTTAACTCACTGAGCCATCCTGGCTTCCCCATTTTTTTCTCTTAGTACACATTTTACATACAATATTGTTTGAAGAAATAATGATTTATTAATAGTAAAAAACCTTGAAAAAATGGTAAAAACACTATCTTTTAAACAAGAAAGAGATGAAGTTATCTTTAGTAAGTTATTTTCTGCTCTTCCATGATATGTAAAATGCCACAGGATAAAGCATATTACATAATTAAGATTTTTGATGTCGATCTTGAGAAATGCTTCATTTAAATCTTTATTCTCTTTCTTAATAACCAAGTGTTTCTAATGAAGTTTGCTAGTTTCTCCAAGTGTCAATTTTCTCATGTGTAAAATAGATAAAAAGTACCTGCTTTATCAGCTTTTTGTAAGGATTAAAGGAGATAGTGTTTATTAGCATTTACTGGGCATATGTTGCAGGGCAATGATGAAGAAAAAGATGATTATAATCAACAAAATAATGTTTTTCTTTATAGTAAGTTTTTATTCCTTTTTGTGAAATGGAACAAAGAAGTCCTGATAAGATATATTCTCCCCTAATATTAGACAGTTTTTAACTGGATCTTAAAATCTCACTGTTCTGATTTGCATTTTCTTAGTATTGCAGCTATATCTAGACTAGGCATATTTAAAACAGATTTGTTAAAAATAGTATTATAGGGAAGCTGGGATGGCTCAGTGGGTTAAGTGCTCACTTTGCAGCCCTGGCGACTGAAGATCAAATCCTGGCCCCGGCCCATACAGACCCATGTACTGAACTGGGGAGTGCCCCCAGTTCGGTTCTCACCGGGGTGAGACCCGGCCCAGTTCCTGCCTTGTGCAGCCCCACACCTACCTGTGGAATGATAGATACTATGTGGAAAAACAAATGATGTGCAACTATGGAGACTGTTCTGGGCCCTCCCCCTTCTCTTTGTCTCTGTTTCTCTCTGTCAAAAACAATAAAAATAAATCTTAAAAAAAATAGTATTGTAAGTGCTACAATTTATTGAGGGCTTATTATGCCTCATATTTTGGTATATTCCTTATAGGCAAGTTGAAAACATTATTAAAGTCATTTAGAAACTACAAAGTTAGTGTTCAAATCAATATCTTACTTCAAAACTCATGCATTTAACCCAATGGATCAATTTACTCTAAGTTGCAGTGTTTCCTCTAAGCTCCAGTGTTGCTAGTGCCAGAAATACAGACATATCTGGTCCGTGAGGTGAGATTTAGTACATGAAGTCAATGCGTAAAACTGGAAAAACTTTGTGGGAACCATAAACAGCTCTGTATTTTTATGCTCTTCTTATTTTCAGAATCAAATCAAGTGATCTCAACTACTTTAAGTGTCACTTATTCTGCAATAGTGGCTTGACACCCTGTGTAAGCCAACATCTCTCTGACTCAATATAATTTATCCAGTAGGGACCCTCAAAACTTCAATTTGCCTTGAATCATTCATTGCCTAAGGCCCATTCAAACAGAAGACATAGTCTCAATGAGTTTCTGAAATGCTGAATATAAACGATGGACCAACTTACTGCCAATTTGTGCTTGTTGGATGCATTTGATTCATATACTGGTTGGAGTGAATTTGGACTATGTGCAGCCTGCTATACTTGCTCTTTTCCCAATAGATAATGCTACAAAGAAAATGCCTGTTTGGTCCACATGAAATCATCATCATTCATGAGTGCTGAAATGCCCTTCTGTGAAACCAGAGTCTTTCTGACCATGCATATGCAAGATATTGTGATGACTGGTAATTAAAAGTAGAAAGTTTTATTGAGCCCTGGGCACTTAAAAAAACTTAAAATTCCTTTGTATTTGAAAACTCTAGCAATCCCCCTTCCCTAGTTCTGTATTGATGATTAGGTTGGCTTTGAGCTTCTGTAAAAAGCTTCACTTTCTCAAGCATGATAAGAACAGCTGGCATTTTGTAATACAAAGCAGAAGAAAAACAGTACCCCAGGAATGAACATGAAAGAATAAAACAGATCAAGCATGCCTTTTGGTTATATACTGTTAACATGACAGATGAAGATAAGGTAATGAATTAAACCTCTTTCTTAATGCAAAGATTGAGGGAGCGAAGCAAGGAACACTTTGGGTAGAATTGTGAAGGGCTAGAATTGATGATGCTCACATTCCTTGTGAGAAAAAGAGGACCATTGCTATCAGGAAGAATATGTAAAATGTGATCTATATGTGTCATATACACACAAAATGTATACATGGTGTACATATATATGTACTATGCATATATATAATGTGTATGTGTGGATATGCACATACCTGAACACAAATTGACACACACACACATACACACACATGATGGCTGGTTATGTATCTATCTTCCTGGTTTGATATCATTATTTTTGAGATAGCTTTATTGCAATTGGTGCATTAGACAATGATTTGGTATAGACCAGAATAAAAAAGACACCTCATACTGAGAAGGTTGGTCCTAGAATTTTAAAATCTACTTACATTTTGATGTTAGTTAGGGATAGGCTAGGGAAATCACTAAAGTTGGAAAGGTGGGTATAAGAAGGGTTTTATTGATTTGATTAAAAAACCATCTGGGTGTTACTGTATTCTACATTTATGTTAGACTCTTTTAGGTAGAAATATGCCACTAAAAGATATCACTTCTTTTGTAATCTGCCCTGAAATATCTGATAGAAAGTGAAAAACCATTATGGCTACCTGGTAGAAAGTCCAATTACAAATGACTCCAGAGCCCTCTGCAATGTGACCTGACTCTAAATCGTCCTTTAGGATTGTCATTTAGTCTGCTGGCCCTCTGCTTTCTGCCTTGTCACATGTAATTGGGAAATGGAAGGTACTTATCTGTCTTGTTGATGGCACTGTGCTCATTTGATAACAGTTTCTCCAGAAAAGCACAAGAAGGAAAGTACATTTGCTGTAGCCATAAATTCACTCACTGGAGTGAGTAAATCATGGGTATTGCAATTGGACTAATAGGCATTGGGAAGAGGGGGTAGAGGTAACAGGACTTCTTTCTTCTGCTTCTTCTTTCTTTCTTTCTTTCTTTTTTTAAAAGAGAGCAACATAATAACCACTTTCTTCCCCTGATTTCTATTATTCTGTTCATGGAAAGTACAGATATAAGAAGATATAGGAGAATGGCATTGAAGTAGAACGACAGACAAATATTTGTATTTCTTGACAAAAAGAGAATCTAAAATAAACATCAGGAGTAGACTTCACTCTCTTGATCCAGTTATTCTTTAAGAATTCTTCTGTTAAGTTCTCTTTTCTTGCTGTCCTATTACAGTACCTGGAAGTGTTCACTATTTTTTGTGTGTGTTTAGTTTTTGCCCTAACAGGCGACTAGAGAGTCAAAGCTTATTTTTTGGTAGAATCACACATATGGACCATTTCCTGTCGGTTTGGCAAACTGCAGCTTTGTGAATATTCACTGCGAGTGCCTCATTGGGGTGGGGGGTGGGGGTGGGAAGTGTTGTGCCGAATGAGATCACCCGCGAGACAGACAGCCACGACACAGAAAATTTGGCGGAATCAGACCCTCTTCTGCCAATTGATGAGGGAGATTTTATTAGCAGATTCGAATCTGGGCCGCCACCCCGGTTTCATCCGGGAGCCACAAGCCCTGACTTACACCAAGTTTTTCCTTTTATTCACAATTCAAACCGAGGGGAGGGGTGCCGAGTGCGCAATTCTATTGGTGTCCTGCAGAGTTTAAGCCTTACAGTTGCATACCTTAGCTAAGAGCAATAGCCTTCATCCTTGAACATTTCGTTACTCCCTGATTAGACATTCTTTCAGTGGGCTAGCCCATCCGCTTTGCTCCCTGATAAGGCCTCAGTAATTTCTTACTGTCCTACATTCCCCACTGCTCTTGTAACTCTAGTGGTCAAATCTTTGACCAGCCTTAAGCAAGCAAGCGATAATATCCAGAAGCAAAGGTTAGCGGTTAGCAGGGCATTTAAAACGGTGACTCGACTGTTTGGGGAAGTCGGCTATAGGGGGTCGCTAAAACTAGAAGTTTTATGGTTTGGACTTTTTCCTTTACGAATTCTATAAGCCGATTCAGGATGACTGGCCCACATGTAAGTCCTAGGAGGAGGAGTAGTAGTGGCCCTGCTAAAGCTGAGAGAAGGGTGGTCGCCCAGGGGGACCAATTATATAGTCCTTTGAACCAACCCTGGGAGTTCTCTCTTTCTATTTTTCTGTCCTTTAATCTCTTTTGTAGTATCTTAATGCTTTCCCTGATTACTCCTGAGTGGTTGGCATAGAAGCAGCAGGCCTCCCCTAAGGCAGCACAGAGACCCCCTTGTTGTAAAAGAAGAAGGTCTAACCCTCTCCTATTCTGGAGGACTACTGTAAGGGAATCGAGGGCCATCTCTAAATGGCTTACTTGGTCCTGTATTATCCTGATATCTTCAGAGAATTGGATAGAAAGTTTCTGAATGTTAACCTGACTGGTGGTTAGGGCAGCAGCACTAACTGCCGCTGACCCTGCAATCCCAAGCCCCGCTAGTAGGGGGACTAATAAGGGGGTCCTCTTCTGTAGCCTGACATGTGAATCCGGGGCCAGGAAGTGCTCCATCCCTGATGACCCTGAATATATGAAAACTTGCGGGATTATGTAGGTCAAGATACAAAGTTCAGGCTTCCTAGTTGGGGGTACACAACGGGCAA